>JASAMX010009233.1:0-13637 GCA_030248175.1 Microlaimidae sp. YZB2_3 | reverse complement strand
AAAATGGTCGACCAATCTTTTTTATGAGCAAGAAATGGCCGGATCTAAGTTTTTTCTTAAATTTTTTATTCAAGTGAAAAAGTGCTAATTTTATTGTTTAAATTATTCGTTTCGACAGTTTTCAGCAGAAAAAAAACCGCAAAAATATAACTTGATAAAATGCCTGTACTGTTTGTTAAATATTTTTTTGCTTTCCACGTTTCACAAACAATGGGATCTTAGGGGTTTTTTAAAGAAAATAGTAATATTTCAATAAAATAATTTATTAAAATCAAAAAAACAATAACTAAAGGACAAAATGCATTTGTTCTTTCTTTAATATTTTTTAAACAAAACTTTTTGCAGCACAAAAGACATTGTTCCAGGATAAAATGCCCAAAATCCCTATTTTGGGCTTTTCTAAATGGCCTAAAAATATTTAAACAAAAAACTGTTATAAGGTTTTGGAGCGTAGGATAAAGTTTTGCAAAAGAAATAGTCGAAATCAAAGACAAAACTTTTTACTGAATTTTTAGTGTATATTCTGACACACATCCTTTTTGTAGAAAATTTATAGTTTTTTATATGAAAGTGCAAAACCAACAAACAAAACCATGGGTAAAAAATATGCAATTTATCAAAAAAAATACTTAAGTACTGTCATGTACAAAGAGTGACGCCCATAAGCCATTTTATAAAATTCTTTTTGAATAGTCTTAAAAATTGCACAATTCTTCGAGTTATGTCATAATAATGGTCTATTCTTTATTTATTCGTGATCAATGGATTTAATTCATTTACGTGAAATTCAGGATAAATTGAGTTGTTCCAGTATTAAATTAAAACAGTTCTTTATTATAACTGTCATGAATTAGCAAAGAATATGACTTTAAAATAAAAATATTATTTAAACAGACTGAAATTATGTTGTCATAATGGTATATTCTAACTAGGCTTTTTATTTAGGACTTGAATATCGTTTGGTGAAGTATAATATATTTTTTTTATTTTTTAGGGTCAAGCTCACAATTAAGCTAATTAGCTTGGGCTAATTGTGAGCTTGAGCCTGAGATTTATTGTGAGCTTGAGCTTGAGCTTAGTACTTACAACTAAATATATGTGAGTACCAATTGGTATTGAGCATTTGTGAGCAGCTCAATGCATCCCTGATCCCCACGTACAAAAAATTAGCAGAAATCGGTAATAATTGCTTTTAAATTCGCTCATGTGTGAGCTTTTCTATGAAAGTTTATTCTACAACTGGACATTTGTTTGGATTATATTATATTCTTACTTTTATTTTTAGGAGTTATTGAAACTGTTTTAAAATTTAGTGATGTTAAAACATTTTTTTATATAAAAAAATGCAAGTTAATTTCTTGTTTTTATTTTAGCATTTTTTTTAGCATTTTAGCATTTTAGCATTGCTGAAACTACACTGGTATTCACGAATTTTGTGTAGGGTCTATTCTGACTGGGTCCTCTTGATAATATATTTATAGAGCCCAAAAGACACCAAACTTGAATTTTTTAAACAAGAAACTAGCATAAACTGTTTGTATTTAATTTGGAAAAAGTTTTTGATTAAAATTTGCTTAAAAAATCAATTAATACATATCGAAAATTAACGATATTAAATACTGGACACATTCTAAAAGGTGTACCAACCGGTCCAGAGTTTTCTTGCCAAAAGTTACGGACCCAGTTGGTATAAACTCGGTCCAAAATTTTATGAATACCAGTAAAAGTGCTAGGTATTTAAATAGAAATTCAGTAAAAATTATCTTTGAGCTTTTATTTTTTTAAAAAATGCTAATTTAGTTTAAGGTTTTTATAAGTATATTTTGAATAAAAAAAGCATATATTATCCAAAAATGGTGAAAACCTAATTTTTAAACAAAAGAATTGCTGAAAATTCGGATTTGTGCGACTTTTATACTGAAACCCCGCATTCTCTTCTATTTCATAGGCGCACTGCTTTTTTTTAAATTAATTTTGAACGTAATTTTTAACACAGTGTTAGTGTTTTGCAGTGCATATGAGTATTTTTCATTCATTTTTGCGTGAAATGCACTACACAAAAAATAGGTATTCAAAACAAGAAAACTCTGCGTAAGAAATCAGTGGTATATCACAGAAAGTCGCGTGCGTTGGAAATTATGCGTTTTTTCTTGCACAATTTATTCAAAAACTTAATGTATAATTTGAAATTTTTCTTCGCCCGTATGTTTTTAATAAATCTTGAGAAATGACAAAAACAAAAAAACTACAAAAACAATTTCATTGCGAAATTTCAGGTGACATTGATTTTATGATTTTTTGCTAAAATAATAAGTTAGCTGATTTAAATGACTGAAACTAACAACTTGAAACAAGCTAGAAAGCAAACATAGTCTCGTGTATCCATAATAATTTATTTAATTTACTTTTTACAATTTAAAAAGTATTTTTAATTTAAAAAAGTGCTAATGAAGCTTTAAAAATGTTTTAACAATTTAAAATAAAAAGGTGCGTTTTAACCCCTCCTGTGTTTTTAGACCGAAAAATGTTGAATACAGCCATGTAAGTGAAGTTCTAAAAACGATGTTTCCTCAAAATAATATGCTTGAAGACTGGCATTTTTTAGATTTAGAGTTACATTTCTACAATTATCAACATATTCGATTTATTGTGATATAAAGAAATTTCGCTATTGTCTATTAATTTTTTTATATGGGCATAAAATTTTGATTTTAGTTTCTTTAACACGTTTTGGTTTTTAAATCAAAACATACTCAACGTATATAAAAATGCTTTAACTCCTGCTCTATTTGTAGAGCATTCTTTAAAAGTAATAAGAATGGTTAGTGAAATTAAGTATATTATTGCTTTAAACTTGAATATACTTCTAATACTTACGTAAAGTGAATACTACTGTTGTAAAAAGTTACATAACGAATTTTTTATTACTTTTACTCGACTTTTAACACTTTGGGATTTTTTCGTCCAAAAACCGCTGCAAATCTGCAAAAGGTATATTGCGTCAGTGCTGTAGTGTGTTAAACTCTGTGGCTCTCGACGATCGTTGACGAAGTTTAACATTGAGCAGCTGTGACGTGGAATCCCTTCTGTGGATTTGCAGCGGAATGAATACCAAAAGGTTAAATTTCACTTACTTTTACTTTTACTCTTACTCGGATTTTTTCCTACAAATTGTTAAATTAATTAAAGTAAAATATAAGTAATTTCAACACAAGTATAGATTTTCTATGGGCTTGTTGTAAAATGAGTCTCAGAAGAAAGTTTTTTAAGCCGCTAACACGCTAAACCACCATTTACTTAGACTAAAAAACTTATCAAAATTAAAATTTATGCATAAAAATAGCAAAACACTTTAGAACGGAGCTCTGGAGCTCCAAAAATCGACGTTTTGCTCCGTTGCAAAATTACTTTTATTATAATTTTACTCTTATTTTTGCTTAAAAAATAGGCCTTATTTTTACTTAAATAAAATCTCGACCGTTACTTCTATTTTTACTTTACTTAAATTAAAATATCACAAATTATTTTTACTCTTACTTTACTTAAATTAAATTTTTTTAAAAATACTTTTACTTTTAGGAAAATAATAAAAAAAATCATTAATTTTTACAACAGTAGTGTATATTTAAATAAAATATTAATTTAGGTTTAAAAAAATCGAAATATTGTTATATTTTTTTTGTTCTGCTTAAAAAAACTTTGTGTATTAAAAAATAAGTTTTTATACTTACACAAGTGCTTAAATTCTAAAATGTGACTATTAATTACCTAAAACTAATAATTTACAGTAAAAAAATTAGAATTTTTAAAAAAAATTACCAAAATTACAAATTCTGCTAAAATTTTATTCTGCCTCGGCCCCGACCCCGGCCGGTGCAAAATTTTCTACCCCGGCCCCGGCCCCGGCAAATCAAAATTTCCCTACCCCGACCCCGGCCCCGACATCAGCAATAATTCTGCCCCTGTCGATTCCTAATTAAAAGGGTGGAGCTCCTGAGCTCCGCTCCACCCGCTTTAAATGGCAGGAACTCCGGAGCATGACAATGGTGGGTAGGAACATCACTATTTAATTTTTTTTTTAATTTTTGTAAAATTGTGAGGTTAACTTTTTTCCCCATTTCACGGAGGGGGCAAGTTTTTTGAATTTAGTAACCCTCACTTATTACGTGCCATGTATGGTTTGTACAAAAATAATGCGTGCGTGATACAGGAAAATTTAAGCAGGAACATTTCTTTGAAATAAGTATCGATTTACATCACAAAATAATTATATAGATTGGTGTACAAGTTATACACTGATAAAAATAGCGTAAAAATAAACCGTTTTGCTCTTGAGATATGCTCTCCAAAGAAATTTTGCAGTATGATTTTTTGCAAAAACTGTTATTTATGTGTTTGTTATGTAGTTTTTATAAAATAATATTAGGAATTATATAAATATTGGGATAAAGTTTAGCTGAAAATTTTCTTAAGTTTTGCTAGCTGAAATTCTCAATAAAAGCTAAACGTAAGCGCATTTATTACCAAAATCAAACAAACTTGCTTGCAGTTTCCAAATTTTGACTGTTTAACCTTTTTTCTTACCTTCTTTAGCCTATTTGTGCGCCGTTAATTGTTATTTGAAAACATATTGAATATGACTTGTAGGGTAGTGCATTTAATTTCGGCACTTTTCTAAATTGTGCATTTTTGATTTTGGACTATATTTTTGGTAATCCTGGACGGAATACGACGTTTGATATCTCAAATGAGTGCTTATGTACGTAGATGACTGTCGTGAGCTTTTTGTTTTTTATGTTATGATATTTTCATGTGAAATTGTGTGATTTATAAAAAATAAAATTGTTACTCGTTTTTAGAACATGGGCATTTCATGATTATGCAATAAATTGGTTTAAAAATTAAACTGTCCTGGTAAAATTTAGTCTATTTTCCGAGTTTTTAGTCCCCGTGGTTCTACGTTGCGTCTGTAATGAGCAATCGTTATAAAATAAAATAGTGTAATTTTGGCACACATATTGTTGTAGGTAAAAAGGGTTTGATTTAAGTGGTCAGGTGTTAAATTGTAGTTGTAAATAGTCAAAAGACAACGTTGAAATGTGTAGGGGTCATAACACTGCACTTAAACTCGATTAAGGTGGTCGTTTAAAAAAGTGCCGATATTAAATGCACTTTTTTCCCAAATTTTGCTCATTTTAATGCCATTTGGCATTTTAGCTGTAACTTTTTATTTGCCAGTTACACGTTGAACAACGGGTCCGGCACAAAAGAGTCCCGGCACAAAAGAGTCCTGAAAAAAATCGCAGCTGGCACAAAAGAGTCCTGGCACAAAAGAGTCCCGGCACAAAAGAGTCCTGGAAAAAATGCGTTCATCTGCCCAAGCGCTGCAAGCGCTAAGGTCGGCACAAAAGAGTCCTCGCATAAAACTAATTTTTTACAGCTAACATACAATGTTTCTGTCCTCCAGTTTTTTATTTGTTTTTTTTTAATTAACTTTTTAAAAGTATGTGTGAGGAATTTCGAGGGTAAAAAATTAATGTTTTAAAGTATTTTTATTATTTAGTTAATGAAACGCTTAAAGCTTTACAATTTTTATCAAACAAGTGTTTTAATTGTAATTGTAAGGACGACCACAGATGTAAGACGAAAAGATGACCAGACCACTGGGACTTTTTGCGCATAACGCCATTGCTCACAACTATGTACACATTTAAAAAAACAAAAAGACACAAAAAGACCATACATGGGCAAGTTGGTCCGGAGTGGGAGGGTTTAAACCCCAAATTAGGGGGGGGGTTAAAATCCGAGAAACGCAAAATACCCATATCGTTTTTTTTTCTAGAGTGCATTTTACCCATATCGTTTTTCGATTTTGAAGGAAAAACAGGTAAAAAACGCTAATTTTAGGTCAAAAAGCCCTTTTTATTGCATTTTTGAGCTTTTTATTGCTTAAAACATTCATTTTGACCTCAAAACTTAAGTTTGGAGGCAGTTAGAAGTCATTTGAAACACATTTTTTTCTTCATTTTTCCAAAATTGGGGGGGTTAACTTTTTCTCCCCCCCCCACTTCTGAGTGGGGGGGTTAAACCCCCCTTCTCAGAATTTGGGGGTGGTTAACCCCCCCCCCAACCCCCCGCCCCCGTGCCCACTCTCTTAAAAGTGATTGGTTAATATAACGTAGAAATTAGTAAGTTTCTACGAATTTTTTAACGGGAAAGGATCCGCTCACTTAATTAGTAACTTTTACGATTTTTTTATTTATTAAAGGCTTAATAAGAAATTAGTACGAAACTCCTGTCCAACAATAAAATTTTTCCGATAAAACTCCGGTTAAAGGATGCATAGAATAGGTTTACATGAAGCAAGAATTTATAATACTTAACAAGCATAATAAATTAAAAATTCAAAACAATAGTTTTAACTTCCAAATTTTACTTTTTATTTTACTTTCAGCGCGTATGGCGAGAAAGAAAAAGTCCTTCTTCGGCCAAGCATTTTTTCATATTTTTTTATTTAACCATTTTAAGGGTGAAGAAAAAAGTGATTTATGGTTACTTTTCAAATATAAGATTGTTTTAATTAAAAGACAAAACACTTTTTACCTTAGTCTGTCCTTCCTTTATTTGTTTTGTAAACGAAAGTGCAGATTTCACACTTTAAAAAAAATAAATAAGTGTTGCAAAAACTTAAAATCCCTAGCAGAAAATTTTACACACTTCAAACTAAGGATTTAAAGTCAGTGCACACACAAGCAATTTCTGCCCTTTTAATTCCATAGAAATCATCAGCGCCTTTGGAGTTTTTTCTTTGCAAAGTAATTTTGTTTTAACAATAGCGAAGAATTTCCAATATTTCCAACAAAATATCTTCACAAGTTTGCTATATTTTGAACAAAATCAAAGGAAACGTCCCGTGGTAAATATTGAAACTTTAAAAAGAGTCGGATTATTGAAACTTTAAAAAGAGTCGGATTAAATTGGCCGAACCTTATTTTTTGTTTTAAAACAATTATTTTTGTTATTAATAAACATAAAACAAAAAAATGAAGGTTGAAAGAATTTGACTTTAGTTACACATAGGATTTGATTATTTTCGTAGAATATGTTTATATAAATAGTCAAACAAAACTAGTGGTAAACCTAATTATAAAAGAAAAAACCGCCGCACGAGACAAAACTGTATGTTTAATATGTAAAGAGCAATTATCAATTTTAACGAGATTTTTCTAAGTTAATTTTACGAATTTTTTCGTTCAATCAACTGATATTATAGCAACACTTTTCTAACCTACTTATTTCGTTAATTTAATCAAAATGTGATTTACGACTTTTTTTTCAACGAATTTTTTAGGGCCACTTTTTAGAGAGCATGTATGAAAAAGACACTATCTTCGCCCATTTGGTGATTTTTAACCAAATAACGAGTAAAAAACAACCAAATATTGTTATATATACCACCGATCAATACAGGTTCTGTACTTTTTTACCAACTATTTAGTATTTTTTTAATTTGGTTGATTTTTCCAAATTATTTAGTTGAACATAATGAATTAAACGTATAATTTTATGAAAATTTCCCCAGGTTTTAAGTTGTCGTAAAAATATTAACGGTCTTTCAAATAAAAATTTTTAAATTTACAGAAACTTTTGAAATTCTTTTTAAGTCTAACGCAAACGTTATTACATACGAGACAATACATAGAAACGATCTTTAGCTACAAAAAACCACATTAAATAATCTGGGTAACTTTTCTCCATCCCGCTAATGGAAGGATTGAAAACTGTAATTATTGGAATGAACATTCGTTTTCCCAAAAAAAAACTAGCAACTTTAAAAAAAGAATTTTTAGCTAAAAATCTTAACATTAACTGTTCGTCGTTACTTTGACAAAGAGACACAATCAGTATAAAATCAACGTGACTCTGACTTATTTTGTTTGGATTATTTATGTGTTAAGATTTAAAAAAGTCACAGTTACAAGTATTTTACGACGCTTTTGACTCATTGTGTCAGAGTAACGACGTGTTGAATGAAATACGTCATAAGCTGGAAGACAGCTGTGAACATTGTATGAGAGCTGTGAAAAATTGATTTTATGCCAGGACTTTTTTGTGCCGACCTCAGCGCTCGCAGCGCTTGGGCGCATGAACGCATTTTCTCCAGGACTCTTTTGTGCCGGGACTCTTTTGTGCCAGGACTCTTTTGTGCCAGCGGCGATTTTTTTCAGGACTCTTTTGTGCCGGGACTCTTTTGAAGGTGAGCCGTTGAACAACAAGTAGAAGCTTAAATTAAAGAAAACTGTCTGGAGATAATGATAGACTTTTAAATTTTTAAAAATGATGATTTTTTGACTGAGAAACAATCGATTGTTTGTAAAGTGCGCAAATTAAATGCACACATTTAATTTCGGCAATTTTCAATTTTTTTAAAAAGTGACTTAATTAAGTGAAAAACTTTTTTTCGTACAGTGAAACTTTTGTGACGCAACGCAGTATTGTGTAAGCTTCAAAATGAGCTATTAAACATGAAAATCGGGCCATACAGTGAAAAGTTACATCGGGAAAACAAAAAAGTGCCGAAATTAAATGCACTACTCTATCACGATTTCATGATTTTTTGCTAAATTTTACTCGTGGGGCCTTTTGTTTCAGGAGTTAATAGTTTTTGACTAAACAATAAAAGCCCAAATTATTAACATCTTATAGAAAGTATGCTATATTAAGATTTTTTAAAGCCTCTTTATTTTATTAAGATTCCTTATTTTATTCACGAATCCTTATTCTAAAAATTTAAAGATTTCCTAAATATTAAAAGCCATTTTGTAGATTTTATTTACAAGATGAAGGTTTGACAATAGATATCTATGGTTGAATTATATCTGACAGACCTTTGATAAGTTTGTATAGGAGACCTAAACGGACCAATTAAAATTGTGCGGTTATGAAGTTTTTTTAAATAAATGAATTGGAACGCATATTTTTTAATTACTGCCTTTTCAAAAATTATTTAAAAATTAGTTAACTTTAACCCTTTAAAAATTGATCTTTGATTTGATTTGATTTGTGTATTTTGATAAATAATTGTGAAAATATGGTATTTAATCTTTAATATAAAACCATTTTACTGAAAGTCTTTAATTATTTAAATGTTAAATAGTGGTGCAATAATACTGCAAATCATCGAGGTCAGTCGGGTTTTATTTGCCTATAATCAGAACACGTATTTTACATACATAGGAGTTATTCTATTATCATTGCTTATATAAAAAATAGATAAAACAACGGAATTGGCGGCTAGAAAGTAAATTTTCTACCTAAATTTTACAAGAAATGTTGCACTTGTGACTTTTCACGCGCAAGCTATTTTTTGCGCACTCAATAAAGATTTTTCAAATCAATAAAATATTTTCTCGCACAGCGATAAAAAACAACAAAACTCGTTTTTTTTGCGACTATTTTACAAAATCGCTTTGTACAAAAAATTAGCAAAAAATGATAATAAAATTCGATTTATTTTAAATTCGATATGTGAGCTAAACGGTTTATTGTACAACTGGACATATTTTCTTGGGTTATATATTCTTGAGTTTTAGGTGAATATTTGAAATTGTTTTTAAATTTTGTTACGTTAACAAAATTCAATCTAATTTCTTGTCTTTATTGTAGAATTTTTAAGTGTATTGCCAAATCTACACTATAGTATTTATAAAATTCAAAAAAACCTGCGGAGTCAGTCCACTTTTTTGAATCCAATATTGGTATCCGCCCAAAAGACACCAAATGTTAATTTAAAAAAAAAAAAAATAGTATGAACTGTTTATATTTAATTTGAAAAAAAATTTTTCGCATAAAACTGACTAGAAATAATACTAACTATTTTGCTTGAAACTTGAAAGTTTCACTTGTGCGAGTTTAACACTGAAAACCTGCCATTTTCTGCTATTTTTTGGGCGCAACAATTTTTAACAGTGTTAGCGTTTTGCATTGCGTATTGCAACTTTTATTCCACTTTCGCAAGTAAATGCGCTGCATGAAAAACAAGTATTGACTGCAAAAAAATCTTTGGGCAAGAAATCAGTGGTATATTCACAGAAAGTCTAGTGCGGTTGAAATGTTGCATTTTTTCATAATTTATTAAAAAACCTAGTGTATAATCAAAAATTTTCTTGGGTTATAAAAAGTTTTTGATAAATCTCAAGAAATTATAAAAAATTGTGCAAAATCACGAAAATAATTACATTGAAAACGTTTAAGTGGCGTTGATTTTATAATTTTTGGCTAAAATTACATAAATTCATTAAAATCATTACAACAATAATAAAAAAATTATGGCATGTACTCGCAATATAATATTTTACTTTTTACAACTGAAACAAGAGTGTTTTTTCTTAATTTACAAAAATTGACAATAAAACTTTAAAAAGGCCCTTACATTTTAAATTTAAAGTAAAAAGGTGCGTTTTAACCCTTTTTAAATGGTTAAACTGAAAATGTTCAATAGTAGTGTGTAAATGAAGTTCGAAAAAAGGTGCTTCTTTAAAATAACACTCAAGACTAGTATTCTTAACTTTTACGGTTAAGTTTTGCCATTAGGTGTCAACATATTTAATTTAAAATATTTAATATGTAGAGATTTCGTTTTTTATAGTTTTGTTAATTGTACCCGATTTTGATTTTAGTTTCTTTACCACGTTTTGCTTCACTAATCAAAACATACTCTTTGTATAAATGCACTTTAACTCCTGCTCCTTTTGTAACGCATTTTTTAAAAGTAACATAAATTGTTTGCGAGTAAGTATAATACTTTTTTTAACAATAATATACTGCTAATAATTATGAAAAAAGGTACATATATTATGTAAATAAAATAATAATTTAGGTTAAAAAAATCAAAATAAAAGTTTTGTTCTGCTTAGAAAAAAAACTTTTGTGTAATAAAAAATAAGTTTTTTTACTCACAAAGTGCTTAAATTCTAAAATGTGATTATTAAATACTCAACCAAATAATCAACAGCAAAAAATTTGATTTATATTTGAACAAATGACCAAAATTACAAATTTTGTTAAATTTTTCTTCTGCCCCGGTCCCAGCCCCGGTCCCGGTTGTGGCAAAATTTTCTACCCCGGCCCCAGCCCCGGTCCGGCAAATCCAAATTTCTCTCCCTCAACCCCGGCCCCAGCATCAGCAAAAATCCTGACCGGTGGATTCCTACGTTAAGCATACAATAATTAAAGTGCTAAGCCGTATTTTAATTTGAAACAAAAGTTTTTATTGTTAAAATTTAGTTATGCATGCATACGCCAATAACATTTTTGCCAATATAACAAGTTTTTTTTGTATTAATGCATAAAAAAGTATTCTTACTTTTAAAACAAAAATATTTTAAAAAATATTGGAATATACCTGAAAATACATTTTAATACGTTTTTTTAATTTTGAAATTCTAATGCTTGGCATAAGTACTGACTATATTTTGTGCGCATTGTGATTTAATTTTTTTACTTTCAATCCAGTATATGTATTCAACCTGGCTAAGCAACAATATCAGTTCTTTCTACTAAATACTATATTTGTTAACCGTTTTATTTTGAGTAAACTACAAAATTTGCACACTCTAATTTCTTTTAAGAACCAAAAAACGTTTCGTTAACAAGCTAAAAACAAAATTTCATTTGCTATAATAATTTTTATGCATTTGGCATTTACAACTTTATTTTTTTTATAAACTTGTTTAATCTTAATAATATAGATTAATATTGTTTGAATTTGTATAATAAAATTTTAGCCACATCTCCCTAACTAAGCTTCGCCTAAAAATATAAAAATCAATAAATTAGTATGTTAATCTATGCTCTAAATCTCGAAAATAAAATTCTAAAAATTTTCCGTTTTTTAAACGTGTGGCTAAAAATTTTAAAAAATAAATCCGTAAATTTTTTTCAAAATACACCATGCGAAAAACTTTTGTTCGCAAAAGCATTTACAACTTGTCCAATATTGATTAAGTTAATTTTAAAAAACAAACTAGCAATTTATTTATATTTAAAAGTAGGGTGCACAGTTAAACTTTTTGTCTTCGATTTTGATATTTTTTGTGAAAACCTTACCCCGTGCCCCCAATAGCTAAAAAAATTTTTTTCAACAAATTATCTCCAGTGGTTCAGGAGTTATGAGCCCCCAAAAATGGCTTTTTTCAACAATTTTGTACATGAAGATTGCTCAATAAGTATTTGGTATTTGGTATTTGGACATTCCCCTTAGTTTTGTTAAATATTTATAACAAGTCACTTTATAACAGTTATAATATTTATAACAGTTATTTGTGGTTGCCACATTAAAAATTATGCGCTCAAAGAAAGCGGCTACTTTCTATTTTGATATCTACCTTATAATTGCGCAATGCGTTTTTAAGTTGGGAGGCGTCCGTTTGTTGTCCGTCCTTGGCATTTGTTGTCCGTCCGTCCTTGGCATTTTTAATTTTTTTCTTTGAGAAGGATTTTTTATAACTTTTCGCTCATAAAAAACTTTTCGCACTCCTCCTATCCCTGCAAAAAATTTGAGCGAAATTTCCACCCTCCAAATTCATTATTAAAAAAGGGTTATTTCCGTTAAAAAAACCGGACGTCGCGGAGGGAAATTCGGAAGGAAGGGCGATCCCATTTAGGGTCTTTGAATAACCCAGCTCACTCCCCATCGACTTTAAAGCCCAATCGCGCACGCGGCGGCCTAAAAGGTTTTAGCTGGCGAGAGCTTTTAGATTGCGGAAACAAGAATGCGCGAGAATGCGCGAGCCAGTTGGCAAAATTGAGTGACCTTAGCCGGCGCGTATGTATATAGCCAGTGCCCGCTAAAACATGCCGTCTGCCAAACGACAAACAGGTTTTTCGCCCTCTGCCTGCTTAAACAGCGTTGGTAGCGTCGCTTATTACCTTTCTCCGTTGGTAGCGTCCGTAAGCGTGTTTATTATTTGTTATTTCTAATACTAAGCGTGTTTATTTATAAAGAAATTTTAAAAATATGTTTTTATATTTTTAAAATTCCTTTAACATTTTTGAAAATATTTGTTTTTAATATTATCATATTCTTATCTTATTTTTAAAATTCTTTTCAAATCCAAACTATAAATTTCGAATTTTAATTTCAAAATAAATAAATTTCGATTTTTTTATTCTGTTCACCATTAATAAAAGGGGGAAATCTTTAAAAATCAATTTTGATTTTTTTTCTGTGATCCCACGCGATGTGACCAATTACTGAAAAATCGAAGCACGTGGCCTTGCTTTTGTATAAAATGTATTTTTTTTAAACCCTATAAAGTTTTTAAAAAAAGAAAAATTTAAAATAAAAAAAATCAAGATATATTTTTGAAATTATTTATTTTATTTTTTTTCTATATTTTTAGAATTTTTTTAAAATTCGAGAATATGCTCAATAGTTTCTACTATATTCTTTAAAAATAACACTTACCTTTTTTAAATATTACTTTAAAAATATTCTAATTTTTTAGTTGTGCAAAATTTATTGATTTTTCCAAAAAATTCTTTTCAAATCCAAACTATAAATTTCGAATTTTAATTTCAAAATAAATAAATTTCGATTTTTTTATTCTGTTCACCATTAATAAAAGGGGGAAATC
>JASAMX010009232.1:0-16647 GCA_030248175.1 Microlaimidae sp. YZB2_3 | reverse complement strand
ACACAGAATGAAACACGACAAAACAAGCTGCCCAGATTGTCACCAACATTTTAAACGACACCAGAACTTTAAAACTGAACAATAACTTACAGACCTGTTTTGTTTTTCATACAAGTTATGTGGAATCTTAATAAAAAAATAATGGCATATGCAAAATTTGGTAATGCTGCGAATGTTCCAGTGATCGTAAAATTTTTAAAATTATGAACCTATCCAGCATTAAAAATCTTCAGGTCTGCGTCTCAACGGGAAATTAAAATTTATTATGAAATACATAATTTTTACTTGATATTCTAAAAACTGGCAAATAACCAACAATATTAAAACAATATCAACTGTTTTTGTAAATTTTTGTAAATTGTTTAGGCTATTTTTTGCAACTTAAGTTTTTCATATGTATATTTTTTGGGTTAACCAAAAGAACAAAAACTTTTTATACTTTTTATAAAGCTAGAATTCTCGATACATAAAGCAGCTAAATTTTTGAAATTAATGTAATGTAATTATGTAGTATTTTAAGTTTTAAAAATTACATAAAATGCAAAGAATTTTTATTTTTCATAAGGACCGCCGAGCTCCGACCAAATTTTGTATGCTAGGTAGGTGCATTAGAAAAATTTGCATACGAAAAATAGAATTGGGGACAATTCGCTCCTACAATTCGCTCCTACAATTCGCTCCAGGGACAATTCGCTCTCGGGACAATTCGCTCCTTGGACAGTTCCCTCCCTGCCCAATTCGCTCCCATGATTCTTTATAAACGCCAATTTACAAAACAGTTCATTGCGAACATTGCGGAAAATTCGCTCCCTGGATAATGTGCTCCCTGCACAATTCGCTCCCTATGGACAGTTCGCTCTCTGAAAACTCATTTTCTCGTGTTTGTATTTCTTTGTTTTTCCTTGTTCGCAAGGTTTTTATAACGTAATTTCTATAAAGCTTACTTTTTTTAGGGACAATTTGCTTTCTTGCAATTAATTTCTGATTTAAATATTGGTTTAAATCCTTAATTTGAGTTTAATTTTTATTTTCAATTCCGAAAAATATTAAATAAATCCTGTCATTTTAAAAACAATATTTTTACTATAGGCAAATAAAATCTAGCTGACCTCGATAATTGCAGTATTAAATCGACTATTTAACAACAAAATCATTCAAAATTTTTCACTCAAGCGGTTAAATAATAAAGTTCAGACCTGTATTTTAATAATTATTTATCAAATTACTTACTTTGGAACCCAAATGCAAATTTTTCAAGGGCTAAAGTTGGTAATTTTTTTAATATTTTTTTGAAAAAAAGAATAAAAAAATTTTTGCGTTCTTATTTGTTTTTTTAAAAAACCTCATTACCGCACAAGTTTAATTTATGTCTGCATTCTAATTTTCGACGTCAGACGGTTGACATAGCTGTTTTACATTTGTTGTGTTTTGTTCACTGTAATTCTGGTATTGACATTTAGAAACCAAAATTTCTTTAAAAAAACGAAATACGTATAAAAGTAAAAATGAAATACGTATAAAACTATAAAAAAAAATTTTGCTTTTTAATATAATAACCTTCGTATAAATTCTAAATTTAGTGTTGTTAGAAAATTTGTGAAAAATACCATAGATCAAACAACCACCAAAATTAATGTTTAGCAACTATATTTGAATGTTTTGCGTTTTGTTTTTATTTGATATTGATTGATGTGTCTCTTTCCCGTCACGCTAAACAAATTAGTATTAAATTAATTTAAAACAAAAAAATTACTTTTGTTTGTTCAAAAGATTATTAATAATAGCACTATGAAGAAATACATTCTGCATAATATCTTCGGAAAGAAAAACTTCAGAAACACTTTTAAATTTATAACAAAAGAAAACTTTGTTTTCCTTAAGCTTAAGCGAAACCTTAAAATCAAACTAAAAAACATTAAAAAACTAGAAAAATCCTACAAATTTTTTTTTTTAAAATGGCGAAAAATTTTCAAAGAAAATATTTTTTTCCAAAGATTTTTTGCTGAAAGTGTATTATCCGGATTCATTATCCTAAGGAGCTATTAAATTGTAAAGAGAGCGATATGTCTAGGGAGCGAATTGTCCAGGGAGCGAATTGTCCAGGGAGCGAATTGTCCAGGAAGCGAATTGTCCAGGGAGCAAATTCTCACCATTAAAAATTGTGTAATAAAAAATTCCCGTTGTAGTAAAACAGTCAAAATTTTATTTAAGTAAGTAGAAAGTAAAACCTATTTTTTTAAGTAAAAGTAAGAATAAAAAGTAAGATAAAAGTAATTTTGTTAGACGGAGCAAAACGCCCATTTTTGGAGTTCAGGAGCTCCCGTCCTCATAAAATGTTTTGTCTGCTTTAAGTTTTCTATAAAATTTTTCATTTTAACAAGTTTTTGGACTAAATAAATCGTGTTTAGCGTGTTACCGGCTTAATTTCAAAAGTCGAGTAAGGGCTGAGGTTCATACTAAAAAAAAAAAATATGGACAAATATAACAGGACAATTTTATAAAAGCCAAAACGTCCTTTGGACAAGCCAAAACGTCCTTTGGACTTTTGCCTTTGGGCGAGGATGAACGCTGATGAGAATTTGTCCTTTGGACAAAGTCCAAAGGACAAAAATCGAAAGGGAAAAGTCGAAAGGACAAAAGTATGAATATTATCGTCTGAATTTTGTCCTCTGGACTTTTCCCTTTGGACTTTTCCCTTTGGATTTTGTCCTTTGGACAAAGTCCAAAGGGCAAAAGTCCTTTGGACTTTGTCCAAAGGACGTTTTGTCATAGGTATGAACCAGCCCTAAGAGGATTCACGGAGATTAGATCGTCAACAATAGATTGTTGAGATTAGATCGTCGAACACTAGATCGCTGGAGAATAGATTTGAGAGACAATAGATCCTTGGAGATTAGATCGTTGAAAGTAACAAAAAACACGCAAAAATTGTATAATTTGCTAAAAATACATTATTTTGCAAACATCACTTGATTTTAAAGCAAATTGTCGTAAAATATTGTATTAGATAAAAACCTTAGCCAGTTCGTCATTGATTATTTCTTGTTCGCGCAATTCTTCCAAACTTTCTTACTGTTAACCTATTTTAGTTTTTTACTGTAACCGATTTAAACTCATTTTAGCTAATAGTAATGCTAATGTAACCGATATTACCAATTTATATATTTTTTAAAATTAATTTTGGCTTATTGTTAAAATTTTTATTTGTTTGCAAATTTCTGGAAATTAAAAATTGTATTTCTGTACTGGGCGCGTTGTTTTGATTCTAGGAAATTTGAACGCCAGCACTTGATCGCCGAGCATTAGACCGCCAGCACTTGATAGCCGCGCACTTGATCGCCGACCATTTGATCGCCGCAGTTCGTGTTGCATTAAAGCAGATATTAAAACGAAACGAAACGAAAGTAGTATAAACTCCTCATCAACGTAATAAAAACTCCACTGAATATGATTTTAAAAAATCTAAATAAAATATTTAGAGCAATATTGTTATGGCAATAAAAGTCTTTTATCGTCAAACAATATTGCCTTGTTTAAATGATGAATCAAAAGCTAAATTTTTCTAAGCCTAAGCGAAGCAAAATTTATGGTTTGTTGTTTAAAGACTAGTAGAAACTTATTCCTGAGCCTAAGCAAAACCTAAAAATGAAACTAAAATTTTCATGATAAATGTATATTTAATGGTTTGTTCTTTAAAGAAAACCGTTGTTTTTCTTAAACCTAAGCAAAACCTAAAAATCATGGTAATTTACAGACCTGTGCACGGTCTGAAAATGCCTCCCCGCTTTATTGAAGGATTTGCCCCCTCCCCGTTTTATTGCTCCCCCTCCCGCGGAGAAATGAAAAAGTACCCAAAATTATGATGCCATTTTTTACCTATTATGACGCCATCAGCGCAAAATTTTTGTAGTTTTTAGCCTATTTCAATGCGTTTTAAGCCATTTTAGACCTATTTTTACCTTATTTTCGCTTTTTTTGTCCCTTTTTTTCTTTCTCCCCTGCTTGCCCAAAAATGTATTTTGATCGAATTTTTTAATAAAATTTACTTTATAATCAACTGGTTTTCAAAAAATAATGATTTTTTTAACATTCATCCAGTTCTTTTGTGCTTTAAAAATAAGCCAATTTTCCAACACCCTAAGTTGCGCCGTTCTTTTAAGCGAAAATTAAGTAAGCATACCTTATACCCGCATACGAAGTAAAAGTTTTTTTAGGGTGTTTTCTTATTGGCAACTCAAAACTAGCTAACCTTAATTGAATGGTCTATTTAGCAAAATTAAATGGTCTTTTTAACAGCGATTTAAAAATTTTTAAGTAAAAACTGTGTAATAATAAAGATGAAATTGTTTTGTTTATCAAATTACTAAATTTGGAATAAAATTCCTTTTTTTAATAAGCTAAAGTTCACTAAAATTAGTATATTTCGTGAAAAAAGCGCGATATAAAAAAAAACTCAGTTTTCCAATTAATTTTTTTAAACTTCATAAGTGCACAATTGTGATTTGTTCTTTTACTTACAAATTTGCGGGGTCTACTACATTAAACCATCCATAGTCAGCCCCAGTAAAAAAGCAGGCCCTTTTTAAAAAAGATTTTAGATCAAAGAACAATTTGCCTCAATTTGTCTGGTTTTTTGTTTACGCATTAATCGAAAAAAAAGGTTTAAATAAACTTTTTCGTTGCTATTATTAGTGGTATTTGTTTAATAGCTGAAATGCAGTAAAAAACAGATTTTATTTTGCTTATTTTATTTGTAATATTTGCCAATATAGTGCGCTCTTATTGTTTAATTTAAGATAGGATATTGTATTTTTGTATATATTTCTTGATTTTAGTGGAAGAAATTACTTTTTTTGAAAATACAGCAATTTTTCCTAAATTTCTGCAGTTCACTGTAAAATTTGTTAAAATTATACCATTTTTCAAATTGTTTATTTTCTAATATAAAGATTATATACTTTTAGCCAGCTGCGGTAAAAATCGAAAAAATAATGACAGAATAAATTTTATTTTTATCAAAAAATGTTTTAACTAGTTGAAATAACTAGTGTTTTCCAGCTAACTAGCTAGTTAACTAGTAAGTTAATTGCTTAAAATTATAAACTAGCAAGTTATCTAGTAAGTTAATTATCAACTAGTAAGTTATCCAGTAAGTTAATTGGTTAAAAATGTAAGCTAGTAAGTTAACTAAAAGTAAACCCAACGTGGCTGCAACAGTTGTTCGTTGGACTGAAAAATGCCCCCAATTATGTAACCACTGAAATCACGAAAATCTGACGTCACTCATATTAGCCAATCACAATTTAGAAAATGAAGATTTGACGTAAGAAATCAACTTCAGATGGTAGTTTATAAATAATTCTTATTTTGTGACACAAAAAAGCATAATAGTTCTATAATAAACACGTAAACACACTGTTGCAGCTACGTTTGGCTTGCCTTTAGTAAGTTAATTGCTCAAAATTATCAACTAGTAAGTTAAATCAGAAGTTAGCCTAGCCGGAAAAAAATGCACTAGTTAACTAGTAAGTTAACTAGCACAAATTTACGTGCAAGTCTATTTTTGTGTACACACTTTAAAAAACACAAAGTGCTGCGATTTTTTATAGGTTTAAGGAATTTTCTCATAGCTCTTTCAGTTTCTTCAGTCGATAATACAAATGATTTCTTCTCAAAATAAATTTTTGGTTGCGAAAGTTTTTAAAAAACTAAATAAATGACAAAATAAAAATAGTTTCTCTATAAGGTTTTCTTTTTTTTTTGCGTTCGTTTCTTAAAGATCAAGAATTTTCGCCTAGTAAAAATTTCAAATGTTCTCTAAATAAAATATCGTACCTGAATAGTTTTTTTTTTAATATTCAAATTTTTGGGGAAAACAAAAATAGTTCCATCGTGGTTCCGAAGCCGTATCTTCCAATCAAAGTCAGATCGGCAGTATTTTTTAAAATCAAAAAAATAGACACATGTAAGTAGTGTTGTAAAAAGTTACTTTTATTTTTTATACTTAAAACTGAGGAAAGTAAGGGATTTTGGATTACTTCTCCCGTTCCAGATTCTTGTCTCTACTCGGTAGTTTAGAGGATCTAGACTCCGTCGACAATAGATTGTTGGAGTATTACAATTGTTGAACAGCTAGGGGGTTGGAGACCCACCGAGAGACAATAGATCGCTGGAGATTAAATATTAGAGACAATAGATCGTTTGGCAATATTAATATCTGAGAGACAATAGAGTCGTTGGAGATTAATCTTGTTCGGAAGAGAAACAAAGCACTGCAAAAAAATGACATAATTGTTAAAAAAATCATTATTTTTTGAAAATCAGTTGATTATAAAGTTAAATTTTATTAAAAAATCGACTCAAAATACATTTTTGGCAAGGAGGGGATAAGAAAAAAGACAAAAAAGGGAAAATAAGGTAAAAATAGGTCTAAAATTTCTTAAACTACAAGGAAATGGGCTAAAATCTGCAAAATTTTTGCGCTGACGGCGTCATAATAGGTAAAAAATGGTGTCATAATTTTTGGGTACTTTTTCGTTCTTTTTTTTCCGTAGGGGAATCCTCCATTAAAGCGGGGAGGCATTTAGCAGACCTGTATTGGGGGGATCTGTAAGTTTGTTATAATTTTTAGATTTTGTTCAGGTTTAAAGAAAACAGAACTCGTTCTTTTTAAATAACAAACCATTTAAATATACATTTTATCACGGGGAAATTTTTTAGTTTCATTTTTAGGTTTTGCTTAGACTCAGGAATAAGTTTTTTTTTGTCATTAAACAACAAACCATAAAATTTCGTTTTCAATATTAGGCTTCGCTTAGGCTTAAAAAATCTAAATTTTTGATTCATCATTTAAACAAGGCAATATTGTTTTACGAAGAAAGACTTTTATTGCCAAAACAACATCGCGTTAAGTATTTGATTGAGATTTTTTTAAAATTAGATTCGGTGGAGTTTGTTATTCTTAATGTTTATGAGGTAGATTATAATTCTTACTTTGTGCGAGTTTTAACATCGGGTCGAGCGCAATACAAACTGCGGCGATCAAATGCTCGGCGAAAAAGTGCGCGGCGATCTAAGTGCCCCACTCGGCGATCAAGTGGTGGCGTTCAAATTTTCCCTAGAATCAAAATATAAGCGAACCGAGCACAGAAATACAATTTTTAATTTCCAGAAATTTGCATACAAATATAAATTTTAACAATAAGCTAAAATTTATTTTAAAAATATATATAAATTGGTAATATCGGTTACATTAGTATTACGCATGAGCCTAAAAATGAGTTTAAAATCGGTTACAATAAAAAACTAAATTAGGTTAAATAACAAGAAAAGGAATAATTTCTTAACAAGAAAAATATCACCAAGAATAACCTGGCTGAAATGTTTTCGATGAAATAATTTACTTTACGAAAATTTCGCTTTAAAATCAAACTGAATTTTTTTACAAAATAATGTATTTTAAGCAAATTATATAGTTTTTGCGTGTTTTTTGTTACTTTTAACGATCTAATATACAGCGATCTATCGTCTCTTCTTAAATTTATTTTTCCAGCAATCTAAGCGTTTGACGATTCTAATCTTCCAACTATCTATTGTCGACGATCTCAAATCTCTCCGCGAACCCATTCTTTAGGGCCTGAACTCCATACTAACGAGCAAAACGTCCTTCGGACTAGTTTCGAAAAGAGTTTTTGCTCTTTCGGACTTTGTCCAGAAGGACAAAATCCAAAGGGAAAAGTCCAAGGGGAAAAGCTTCAGAGGATGAAATTTAGATATGATAATGCATTTTCATACTTTTGTCCTCTCCCGTTTTTTCCCTTTGGATTTTGTCCTTTGGACTTTGTCTCAAAGGATAATTTAAAGTAGCGTTCACACCTCGCCCAAAGGCAAAAGTCCAAAGGACGTTTTGGCTTGTCCAAAATACGTTTTGGCTTTTATAAAGTTGTTTTGTTTTGTCGAGAAAGTATGAACCGAGCCCTTACTCGACTTTTGAAATTAGGCCCTAACACGCTAAACACGATTTATTTAGTCCAAAAAAATTGTTAAAATGAAAAATTTTATAGAAAACTAGCAACAAAACATTGAGTGAGTCCTGAACTCTTAATGCGTTTTGCTTTGTTCTTAAATTACTTTTATTATACTTTTTACTCTTACTTTTACTTAAAAAAATAGATTTTACTTTTACTTTTACTTTACTTAAATAAAATTTTGACTGTTACTTTTACTTTTATTTTTACCTAAAATAAAAAAATCACAAATTACTTTTACTCTTACTTCTACTAAATTAAAATTTTTTGATTTACTTTTATAAAAAATAATCGAAAATTACCATCAACACTACATGTAAGCGCACTAAAAGAATTTTCTCAAGCAGTATTTATTTCCATTAAATTCTGGTGTTGTGCATAATTTTTACATACCAAAATATCAGGAGACGAAATTCAGATCTAGGCAATATTTTCATTGTGTTCAGTCAAACGATAGCAAACTTTTTTTACTTTTTATTACCATTTCATGTACTTTTGCTCCACAACAGAAGAGTTTGTCATTTCAAAAAATAAAAAATTACGAACAAATCTTTTAGGAATATCTTTTTCGTAAAAATCTCCTGTTCCTTGGTCAGCCATTTGATGCGGCAACAAAAGCTAATGCCATTCACAACCACTGATCAACTGGCCAATCTTTTGCTCAACGGTGAATTCACACTGGTGTGTCAATATTCCAAGCAAATAAGCGAAATTATATAACTAATATATGAAGCAATTATGTACTTATTACATATTTTCACTTTATCTCGGTATCGATGGTCTCGAAACTGCCTCCGGTAGGTTGTAGGAAGTAAAATTTGCCTTAGAGGCAGGAAGAAGGCACGGTAGAACCAGGTAATAAGTAGCAATTGATGTCTTGCAGATAGGTACGAGGCAGCTAAAACTGCCTTGGAGGCAAGTAGTAGGCAGGCGGCAGCGTCTCCTTTGTTAAAACATATTTATGTGAGGAGGAAGGTAGAAGGCAGCTAGATCTACCTCGGAGGCAGGTAAGAAGCATTTAGAATATCAGGGGAGGCAGGTTGGCAGCAGCTACATTGTATGAGACATCAAAATTTTCGAATGAGGCAGGACACGGATTTCAGAATAAATAAACAAAGAAAATCTGCGGTTGCACACTAAACAAAAAGTCTTATGCGACTTTTTGAACGCGTGCAGTCACTGTTTTTCTCGCGCTATGATTTTTCGTGCATACATTTCTATTTACGCAGCGACTTTCTTCGCAGTATTGCCGGAATAGAACATTAGTTACTGGAAAAATTTTATACATTTAATATTTTAACCTGTGCAATAAATTATTTCTATTCTATTTTATTATGTCTGGGATATTGACCGTTCCGGTAACATACTACAATGAAAAAAGTACTTGGACCAAAATTGTGGAAAAATCCACCACCAGCGCCATGGCTATTATGCGGAAAGCGTTCAAAATCCGTAAACCGTTAAGAGTGAAAAACATTCGAGAAGTTATTGAAGCAGTGCTAAAAAATCCAGCGTTTGTCGGTGTCGGTGGATCCTTCGGTACTCAGTACGCTTTGAGGTGCAATTGTATTTTTTTTAAAATTCTTTTTGTTGTTCTTTTTCAAGTTTTCCTAAAAAAGTGGTCTTTTTATATTCACTGACATCAAGGAGGCGTATAAAACAAAGAAACAGGAGATTTTTACGAAAAGAATATTCCTAAAAGATTTGTTCGTAATTTTTTATTTTTTGAAATGACAAAATTTTATATTCAAGCAAAAAAGTGCGTGAAATGGTAATAAAAAGTAAAAAAAGTTTTGCCTATTGGTTTATAATTGAACACAATGAAAATATCCTAGGATCAAATTTAACCTCCCTGATATTTTGGTATGTAAAAATTATGCACAACACCAGAATTTAATGGAAATAAATACTGCTTGAGAAATTCTTTGCTACATCACTTACATGTAGTGTTGTAAAAAATGGTAATTTTCGATTATTTTAAGTAAAAGTAAATCGAAAAATTTTAATTTAAGTAAAGTAAGAGTAAAAGTAATTTGTGATTTTTTTATTTAAGTAAAGTAAAAGTAAAAGTAACAGTCAAAATTTTATTTAAGTAAAGTAAAAGTAAAAGTAAAACCTATTTTTTTAAGTAAAAGTAAGAGTAAAAGTATAATAAAAGTAATTTTGAGACGGAGCAAAACGCCCATTTTTGGAGTTCAGGAGCTCCGTCTCAATGTTTTGTTGCTAGTTTTCTATAAAATTTTTCATTTTAACAAGTTTTTGGACTAAATAAATCGTGTTTAGCGTGTTACGGCTTAATTTCAAAAGTCGAGTAAGGGCTGGTTCATACTTATGACAAAACATCCTTTGGACAAAGTCCAAAGGACAATTTTATAAAAGCCAAAACGTCCTTTGGACAAGCCAAAACGTCCTTTGGACTTTTGCCTTTGGGCGAGGTATGAACGCTACTTAGAATTTGTCCTTTGGACAAAGTCCAAAGGACAAAATCCAAAGGGAAAAGTCGAAAGGACAAAAGTATGAATACATTGTCGTCTGAACTTTGTCCTTTGGACTTTTCCCTTTGGACTTTTCCCTTTGGATTTTGTCCTTTGGACAAAGTCCAAAGGGCAAAAGTTCTTTGGACTTTGTCCAAAGGACGTTTTGTCATTAGTATGAACCAGCCCTAAGAGGATTCACGGAGATTAGATCGTCGACAATAGATAGTTGGAGATTAGATCGTCGAACGCTAGATTGCTGGAGAATAGATTTGAGAGACAATAGATCGTTGTATATTAGATCGTTAAAAGTAACAAAAAACACGCAAAAATTGTATAATTTGCTTAAAATACATTATTTTGTAAACATCACTTGATTTTAAAGCAAATTTTCGTAAAGTATTGTATTAGATAAAAACATTAGCCAGTTCTTCATTGATTATTTCTTGTTCGCAATTCTTCCAAACTTTCTTGCTATTAACCTATTTTAGTTTTTTATTGTAACCGATTTAAACTCATTTTAGCTAATAGTAATGCTAATGTAACCGATATTACCAATTTATATATATTTTTAAAATAAATTTTAGCTTATTGTTAAAATTTATATTTGTATGCAAATTTCTGGAAATTAAAAATTGTATTTCTGTGCTGGGCGCATTGTTTTGATTCTAGGAAATTTGAACGCCAGCACTTGATCGCCGAGGCCAGCACTTGATCGCCGCGCACTTGATCGCCGAGCATTTGATCGCCGCAGTTCGTGTTGCATTAAAGCAGATGTTAAAACTCGCACAAAAGTAGTATAATCTCCTCATCAACGTAATAACAACTCCACCGAATATAATTTTAAAAAATCTAAATAAAATATTTAACGCAATGTTGTTTTGGCAATAAAAGTCTTTTATCGTAAAACAATATTGCCTTGTTTAAATGATGAATCAAAAATTTAAATTTTTTAAGCCTAAGCGAAGCCTAATATTGAAAACAAAATTTATGGTTTGTTGTTTAATGACAAGAAGAAACTTATTCCTGAGTCTAAGCAAAACCTAAAAATGAAACTAAAATTTTCATGATAAATGTATATTTAATGGTTTGTTATTTAAAGAAAACCGTTGTTTTTCTTAAACCTGAACAAAATCTAAAAATTATAACAAATTTACAGATCTGTGTACGGTCTGAAAATGCCTCCCCGCTTTAATGGAGGATTTGCCTCCCCCCGCGGAAAAATGAAAAAGTACCCAAAAATTATGACACCATTTTTTACCTATTATGACGCCATCAGCGCAAAATTTTTGCAGTTTTTAGCCCATTTCAATGCATTTTAAGTAATTTTAGACCTATTTTTACCTTATTTTCCCTTTTTTTGTCTCTTTTTTTTCTTTATCCCCTGCTTGCCCAAAAATGTATTTTGATCGAATTTTTTAATAAAATTTACTTTATAATCAACTGGTTTTCAAAAAATAATGATTTTTTTAACAATTATGTCATTTTTGCAGTGCTTTGTTTTCTTCCAACGATCTAATCTCCAACGATCTATTGTCTCTCAGATCTAATCTCCAGCGATCTATTGTCTCTCAGATCTAATCTCCAACGATCTAGTGTTCAACGATCTAATCTCCAACGATCTATTGTCGACGATCTGATCTTCTGATACCGAGTAAGAGTAGTCGAGTAAAAGTAAAAGTAATCCAAAATCCCTTACTTTTATTAGTTTAAGTAAAAATAAAAGTAACTTTTTACAACACTACTTACATGTGTCTATTTTTGATTTTAGAAAATACTGCGATGTGACTTTGATTGAAGATACGGCTTCGGAACCACGATGGATGAGTTTTGTTTTCCCCAAAAATGGATCCAAAAATCTTCAGGTACGATATTTTATTTAGACATTTAAAATTTTCTCAGCGAAAATTCTTGATCTTTAAGAAATGAACCAAAATTGGTGGAAACCTTTGAAACTATTTTATTTTGTCATTTATTTAGTTTTTAAAAACTTTAGCTATAGAAATTTATTTTAGAAGAGATCATTTTGTTATCGACTGAAGAAACTGAAAGACTAAATCAAATTCCTTAAACCTATAAAAAATCGCAGCACTTTGTTTTTGATTGTGTACACAAAAATAAGTAACTTGCACGTAGAGTTGTGCTAGTTAACTTACTAGTTAACTAGTGCATTTTTCCGGCTAGTTAACTTACTAGTTAACTTACTAGTTGATAATTTTGAGCAATTAACTTACTAAAGGCAAACCAAACGTAGCTGCAACAGTGTGTTCACGTGTTTATTAAACAACTATTATGTTTTTTGTGTCACAAAATAAGAATTATTTATAAACTACCATCTGAAGTTGATTTCTTACGTCAAATCTTCATTTTCTGAATTGTGATTGGCTAATATGAGTGACGTCAGATTCTCGTGATTTCAGTGGACATAATTGGGGGCATTTTTCAGTCCAGCGAACAACTGTTGCAGCTACGTTGGGTTTACCTTTAGTTAACTTACTAGCTTACATTTTTGACCAATTAACTTACTAGATAACTTGCTAGTTTATAATTAACTTACTAGATAACTTGCTAGTTTATAATTTTAAGCAATTAACTTACTAGTTAACTAGCTAGTTAGCTGGAAAACACTAGTTATTTCAACTAGTTAAAACATTTTTTGATAAAAATAAAATTTATTCTGTCATTATTTTTTCGATTTTTACCGCAGCTGGCTAAAAGTATATAATCTTTATATTAGATAATAAACAATTTGATGGTATAATTTTACCAAATTTTACAGTGAACTGCAGAAATTTAGGGAAAATTACTGTATTTTAAAAAAAGTAATTTCTTCCACTAAAATCAAGAAATATATACAATAATACAATATCCTATCTTAAATTAAACAATAAGAGCGCACTATATTGGCAAATGTTACAAATAAAATAATATAAGCAAAATAAAATCTATCTTTTACTGTATTTCAGCTATTAAACAAATACCACTAATAATAGCAACGAAAAAAGTTTACCTCGAATGCGTTGGTAAACCTGCCCACAATTGAGGCAATTGTTCTTGATATTAAAATCTTTTTTAAAAACGGCCTGCTTTTTTACTGGGGCTGACTATGGTTGACTTATATCTGGCTGACCTCGCAAATTTGTAAGTAAAAGACAAATCACAATTGTGCACTTATGAAGTTTAAAAAAATTAATTGGAAAACTGAGTTTTTTTATATCGCGCTTTTTTCACGAAATATACTAATTTTAGTGAACTTTAGCTTATTAAAAAAAGGAATTTTATTCCATATTTAGTAATTTGATAAACAAAACAATTTCATCTTTATTATTACACAGTTTTTACTTAAAAATTTTTAAATCGCTGTTAAAAAGACCATTTAATTTTGCTAAATAGACCATTCAATTAAGGTTAGCTAGTTTTGAGTTGCCAATAAGAAAACACCCTAAAAAAGCTTACTTCGTATGCGGGTATAGGGTGTCTTACTTAATTTTGGCCACCAATTTAGGGTGTTAGAAAATTGGCTTATTTTTAAAGCACAAAAGAACTGGATGAATGTTAAATAAAGTGTTTTTGCTAAAGTTTTTTATTTGTGTTAATCTGCATTATCAACATTTTTATACAAAAAGTGATTTTCTGATTTTCTTAATTTTTGCTTTGTGTTTAAACTGCATCAAATTTTGAACGAAGCACCATATCGCCTTAAAATAACTTTTATTTAAGAGTCAAAATTGTTAAACTCATGTTTTGATATTTTCTTTAAAATCACTTTGCAATGCGTTTAACTAACTGCGCATTTTAAGATTCCGTTAATTTCGGCCACCTTAAAATTTAGGTGAAAGATCCTGCCGTTTTTTGCTGTTTTCAAATATCACCGTACTACCGTATTTATAAATTTTTTTTTGCTCGTTTGACTTTTTTTGACATTTTTTTAAGCCAAACAACAATTCAAGAAAAAATACCGGTTATTAAAACTTGTTTTTTAAGGTTTTGACATAATTATTTAAAGTCTTGCTAATAACTACTAAAGTTTGCCAACCGGAAAATTAAGTTATTTGTACCAAGAACAATACCTAAGGATAAATTTGCAACCTTTAAAAATTTTTATTGTTCGGTTTGGCAATGGGTATAGCCACTTTTTTCTGTAAACCTCTAGTGATTTTTAAGTGTAACACAAGTTTTAAAATTTTGCACTGGAATAACAAAAACTAGTTATCGTTTGATTTTTAGACCAAATCTTGGGTAGATTGGAAAAATCAAAAAAACTTATTCAAAAAAATAAAAAAAGTGGCCGAAATTAAGTCAGCTACCCTATAGCTGTCGGAATACAATCGGGCTTAGTTTGTAAATAACCGCGACGACGTCTGCAGCGCGTCATATTATTACACGTTTTCATGTTTATTTTCTTTTGTTTTTATGTTTTTTTTTCTGAGTTTAAAATTTAAACCAAAAAATAAAATACATAAAAAATAAGTTTTTACAGTTTAGTTAAAAAAATGAAATAAAAGCTCAATTTCTTATGGAGAATCACGACAGTTAATTTAATGTACACAAAGGTCTTGAAAAGATTTAAAAATATTTTGTATATGACTATGGTTAACGAATAAAAACAAGATCATAATACACGAAAATAACAATTAAACAGAAAACTTTTATTCTAAAACAACAGCTGGTTGTAAATACTTATTTTTTTTATTTTTTTTCGATCTTATACAAATTATTTTCAATTCTTCTCGAGACCTTTGTGTACATTGAATTAACCGTCGTGATTCTCCATTATGCATAAAGCGAGCTTATTTTGCGGAGGGTTCTGTTCTTTTTGATAAATTAATTTAAAGTATTTGTTCACATAAAATGAATTTCAAAAAGTTTTGTTTATCAAGTTACTCTATTTTGTTGTTCAAACTAAAGTATAATTATACTAAGTTTTGTGAGCATTCCCTATAGTGATGTTCCCCAAAGCTCCGTTTTTAGGAGCCCTGAAACAATTCTGAAGCTCCGGAGCTCTGCTCTATTTTTGTACTAATTTCATGAATAAAAAAAGAGAGATGTTATAAAATATTTTGTCAAAATGTTTTTGTATTTTTTTAATTTTTTTTTCAAAACTTATTTAAAAGAATGGAAATAATCTAAGCTTAAATAAGCCAAAAATATGCTGATTTAAACGGCGGAGCTCCGAATCTTTCTCTGCTTTATATGGCTGGAGCTCCGGAGCACAATATTAAAGGGTAAAAACGTCACTAATTCTGTATATCGTTTATAAAAACCGATCAACACACGGACAAAAAGTTAATTATAAATAGTATAGGATTATATGTTATAAATTATATTCAAAGACCGGTTAAATGTACCAGCATTGTAACATAGAAAACTAAAAAATCGATATCGGCGTTTATTATTTTAGAATTCGGAGTCAAACATATTTTTTTCTTCTATTTTTTTCTTTTTCTTTTCATCAACAACATCAATTCTGCGACTTAATTGTCGCCATTATGAAATACAATTCTAACAAGATATCAACGAACATAGCTATCTGATATGACTTCAAAGGCTCAAAAAGAGCTCTTATTTAAGTCAGTTTTAAAACTTTTCTTGAATGCATCCAAAGAATCGACAGTTACTTGAGATGGGAGTAGGTTGTTCCAGGTGTAACCACCCTATTAGCAAAATAAAAATTTTCTTGCATTGATTCGGGTTTCTTTGATGGTCAATTTAAAGGGATGACCACGGGTGGGCTGCAGGTTAAACTTAAAAAAATCATTGGCTTGCAAATGTTTAAGCAATGTATAATATAATTTTAAAGCACTCATATAAATCATTTTTTTTGTCTCTTTGGTCCTTTAATCTTTCTAAACCTTGGTAATCCAGTCTTTGTTCATAACCAACAGGTTATGAACATTTTTACCTTTTTTTTAGCAAATTATTGGCGAAACTTATGCTTTTAATTCGATTTAATAAAGCGCTTGGCATTTTTTTTTTTCTGGCTGTTTTTATAAAAAAATTTTGTTTTTGAAAAAATAAAATCTGATTTCCATACCTTTTTTAACTAGTTCGTTTAACTAGTTCTTGAAATGGGAATAAAAAAAATCGAGCTGGATAGGCAAAAGTGTTAAATTATAGCTTATTTTGTCCATTGTGTGTCAAAAAAA
>JASAMX010009230.1:0-11637 GCA_030248175.1 Microlaimidae sp. YZB2_3 | reverse complement strand
AGAGCGAAAATTGTAAAAAGTGCTTTAAATTTTGTATTCTTAGGGGTACTTACCCCGGTTTGCCCCGGTTCATTTGACAGCTAAATTGCTGGGGTAGGGAAAATTGCGTTGGCCGGGGTCGGGGCCGGGGTAGAAAAAAAGTGCTGGGGCAAGCCGGGGCCGGGGCCTCGGTCGATCCCTAAGCAACTAGTTTAACGAACTAGTAAAAAAAGCCATGGAGAACAAATTTTATTTTCATCAAAACTACTGTTCATTTATAAAATCAAACAGTCAAAAAACAGTAAAATTCAGTAATAGTACATGTATGTTTTTTCAGGCTTTTTTCAACACCCAGTCGACAAAATAAGCTATAAATTTAACACTTTTGCCTATCCAGATCGATTTTTTATTCCCATTTCAACAACTAGTTAAACGAACTAGTTAAAAAAGGCATGGAAAATAGTTTTATTTTCTCAGAAACAAAATTTTTTTATAAAAACAGCCAGAGAAAAAAAAAGCCAACCGCATTATTAAATCGCCTTAAAATCGGAAGTTTTGCCAATAATTTGCTAAAAAAAGGTTAAAATATGTTTGACTCCGAAATCTGAAATATATAACCGCCGAAACAATTTTTTTAGTTTCCTCTGTTACAATGCTGGTACATTTTTTTTATAGCTGAAGCGGGCCGGCGATGGATATTCCATATTGCCGCCTAATACCCTATATCAGCACTGTTGTTGATGTAGAATTTTAGTCAAAGGCCCTACCCCTATAACTTATAACATAATCCTTTACTGTTTATATTTAACTTTTTGTTTGTGTGTTGATCGGTTTTTTACAGCCGATATACAGATTTAGTGACGTTTTTACCCTTCAATATTATGCTCCGTAGCTCGAGCCATTTAAAGCAAAGGAAGGTTTGGAGCTCCGCCATTTAAATCAGCAATTTTAGGCTTATTTAAGCTTGAAATTCAATTCAATTCAAATTCAATCTGACATCTCAAAAGTATTTTGTTTTGAAAACTAGACCCACCCTGACCTTCTTCTAGATTTCAAAATTTTCAGTTCTAGGTCCACCCGTTAAAAAACCACAGAAGGACTCCCTAGGACCTCCTTCCAAGAAGTAAAGACGCAATTTAGCCCGGGTAACCAACCACCCCCCAAACTATACTCATTTCAAGTTGAATATGCTATTTTTACTTTAAAAATAACATAAAGTAAGTTGTTTGAACAATAATGCTAATTAAAATGATTAAAGCGACGTTTGGTTTCAAAGTGCTGTGAGTATGGGGTATTACTTTTTTGTTTTCCTTATTTTTGTTTAAGTTTTGGAGAGGAATGATTTTTTGTTTTTTGAAGTATATTTTTTGAGTTGTTAAGTGCTTAATATTCAAATAATCTCACTTTTACTATTTCATATGAGCATTTTTAAAGTTTATTATGAAGTAAGCGCAGTTTTTTAATAAAAAATGTTGATTAAATGTGTTTTCTTTTTGTTTCAGATAAAAAGATATTCTTGATAGCTAACCATTTTTGATGACTATTTACAGTTAAGGTAAAAACTGCAATATAGTACAAGGGCAACTTTAAAATTGTTAAATTAACCCTAAAAATAGTATTTTTAAAAAAAAAAAAAACTAAAATCCGATGCAATAAACGTTAAAGAAGTTTTTAAAATTGAGTTTTTACTGTAAACTTAACAGTGCAATGCTAAAAATTTCCTTAAAAAATGGATATTTTTTAAATATACGAACATGTTCGTATTTGTCCGTTTGGCAAAAGCTAAGGCTAAAGTGCTTTAGTACTAAGCCTTTTTTGGGCTTAGTACTAAAGCTATAAGGCTAAATGAATTTTGGACTTTTTGTAGTAAAGCTAAGCGCGGCTAAAGTGGAATTTCCCGGCAATGCACACCCGCAGTGTGAGTGTGTTAAATGTTCTTATCACAATATAATGTAGATTATGTTTATATGCGAACAAATATTTTTTTAATATAAAATTTTTATATACACATAATTAGTTTTTAAATCTGGAACAACAATAGTTAAAGCAACAACACGACGAAACAATTATCACAATCAGTCCTATAACGGCGAAAGCTAACATAATCCAGTCCGCCAAATACCCGAAACCGAATAAATCCAAACCTTCTTCGGAAATATTTTTCTGAATTTCAATTCTGTCCCTTAATTCTCGGAGTCTCCGCCGGTTTTTCATTATAATATCCCGCCCGCTGGTGAAAAATATATTCCCATCCGCTTTTCCCAGATGTCCTTTTTGCTCAGCAAAAAGGAGATAATCGTCCAAAGGGCTGGCGGCACTGCTGGACGACTGAGACAACAAATGGCGCCATATCCGCGTGTACTCTTGTATGAAAAATAAATGGGCCTGCTCGTTGTTTTCGAACTCCTTGTGGACGGCTATGGCGTTCATTCTTTCGTTCTAAAATATTTTTTACATAAATTGTGGACGGCTATGGCGTTCATTCTCTCGTTTTAAAATATTTTTACATAAATTGTGGACGGCTATGGCGTTCATTCTTTCGTGCTAAAATATTTTTTACATAAATTGTGGACGGCTATGACGTTCATTCTTTCGTCCTAAAATATTTTTACATAAATTGTGGACGGCTATGGCGTTCATTCTTCGTTCTAAAATATTTTTTACTTAAAATTTGCACAACACCGAAAATTAAAAAAAGATTACGATGAAAATTTCAAATCACCCTGGTCAAAATCTAATGTTATAAACGGAAGGAATCGCATGCGCATCAAAGGACACCGTGCGCATAAAGAGACGCCCGCATTTATGTCTAATAACGCGCCGCGCCTTTCTAATAACCCGCCCGCGCGGCATTCTTTTAGCCATATTCACACCTTCATTTTGAAGCCCTCTTTTGCCGCTGCTCCTCCGACAACCTATTATCCCACGGAGCAAAACATATATGACGTGATCACGAATACTATATAACATTTTAGGGCTAAAAAAATTCTGAGGTGATGAACAAAATATCTGGATGAGCTAGTATTTTGCATAATACATATTAGTGAAAGGGAGGCGGTACAAAAACGTACACCTTAAATACGCAAAAAATTCTAACGAGCAAAAAACATTTGAAAGAGTTAATTATAATACAAAAAATGAATGCACCATAGAACAGACTGAATAATAATTTTTAAATTCATTAATAAAACATACTACCCCTCCCAATAAACTCCCTCATTTTACCGTTAAACATGTAAAAAATAAAACATTTTTAACAGTAAAATGTAGCAGACATATTGGGAGGATATGTAAGTTTCACTTTTGGCTTCATGAATTATTATTAAATTTATTTAATAGTACCTTTAAATTTTGAATTATAGATAATTTACCCTTTCATAATGTTTTAAAGTTGTTTCTCGTAAGAAGTTTTTGGGTATTTTTGGGGTCCGTTTCTATCTCTTCTTCATTTTATGAATATCAGTATGCAAAATACTCTTCGAAACATTTCTGTACATTCAAATTTCCGTCGTAATACTTAGCATAGAGAAATTTCTGCATTGCAGAGAAAATTTTTAACTTATAAAATAGAACACATTTGGCTAGGGTAGTGCATTTAATTTCGGCACTTTTCCCAATTGGGCATTTTTCACTTTAGACTATATTTTTGGTAATCCTGGACGGAATACGACGTTTAATAGCTCAAATTAGAGCTAATTATATGTAGATGACAGTCGCGAGCTTTTTATTTGTTATGTTGTGATATTGTTTCATGTGAAATTGTGTGATTTATAAAAAATAAAATTGTTACTCGTTTTTAGAACATGGGCATTTCATGATTACATAATAAATTGGTTTAAAAATTAAACTGTTGTGGTAAAATTTAGTCTATTTTCAGAATTTTTAGTCCCCGTGGTTCTACGTTGCGTCTGTGGCGAGCAATCGTTATAAAATAAAATCGTGTAATTTCGGCACACATATTGCTGTAGGTAAAAACAGGTTGAATTAAGTGGTCGGTTGTTAAATTGTAGCTGTAAATAGTTAAAAGACAACGTTGAAATGTGTAGGGGTCATAGCACTGCGCTTAAACTCAATTAAGGGGGTCCTTTTAAAATGTGCCGAAATTAAATGCACTTTTTTCCCAAATTTTGCTCATTCTGATACCATTTGGCATTTTAGCTGTAACTTTTTGCCAGTTACACGTTGAACAACAAGTTGAAGTTTAAATTAAAGAAAACTGTCTGGAGATAATGATAGGCTTTTAAATTTTTGAAAATGATGATTTTTGACTGAGAAACAATCGATTGTTTGTAAAGTGCCGAAATTAATTTTAAAAACTGAATTAATTAAGTAAAAAAACAATTTTCGTACAGTGAAACTTTTATGACGCAACGCAGTATCGTGAAAGCTTCAAAATGAGCTATCAAACATGAAAATCGGGCCATACAGTGAAAAGTTACATTGGAAAAACGAAAAAGTGCCGAAATTAAATGCACTACCCTATGACTGAAGTATTTTTTTTTATAAAATAAAAACAGAAACAATAGACCAAACCCAATCCGTCGTTACTATAACACAAATAGTCAGAATACTCATAATACTCGAAACTGTGACTCGTATTATCTGCTAATACTCAAATATTTTGAAGAGTTATGATTCAGAGTTGGACAGATTTTATAGTAATTGTAATTTTTTGGCTTGGTTGCACCATAACTACTTAAGTTAAGTGAACTACTTAAAGTGGCGGTGAATGTCTACATTTTATACAGATTTACAGCTACTTAAGTATCCTAATTTTAGTAGTTATGGTGCAATGGGGCCTCTGTTTATAAGTAACGACAATACTCCCATTGCGGCAAAGAAATATAACCAACCTGAATCTCCTGCAGCAGTGCCATATCGTGAAGTATTTCGGCACTGAGCTCCATATCGCTAAGAAGGAGTTGCATGGACACCGTCCGCTTTCTCCGGGTCCTCGGTTTTAAAATCTCGGAACGGCACTGATTTCGGAACTGAATGAGCAAAATGCACTCCTGGAACAAAAGTTATCTTTGTTATTTATATACTCAGTGCAGTACAGTAGAAAACATTTGGGCAATGGAGTTCCCAATGATAAAAAACCTCCGATTTGAACGAACATTTTTCAATATTAAAGATATTTACAGAATTATGACGCTAGAGAATCGCTTTCAGCCAATCAGTGCCGGGAAAAATCAATGCTCCAAAGAACGCGGCGAGCGAATGGCCACGCCCCTTTCTAGTTCCTGTCCTCTTTGATGCCCACGGAGAAAAATATATAGCTGCAAATCAATAAATTTACCCACCACTCGAAGGTTCTTATAATTCAGGGTGGAAAATTCCGATTGGTATATTTTCCTTTAACGCAAAGTTAATATAACACAAAATTATGTTATTTTGTTGCTAAGATTTGTAATTTGTATTATCAATACAATCAATGCTTTGGTGTGCCCAGAGGAGCGGGGAGTAGCCGCAGCCCCCCCCCTTGGAATCCGGCGTAGCCGAATTTTTTCGTACTGGTTATGTATTTTGAATTTTGGAAGAATAAAAATTAATTGTTATTTAATGCTAACACAGAAACTTTCCTGATGCCTTCCAAAAGCATATTAATAGTCAAAAAACCAAATTTTTACCAAAATTAACAATTTATCGTAGTTTTTCAATTTCAAATCGATTATTTCGTTCAATAGTAAAGGCATACTTGTTAAATAAAACTACTATAAATACTATTGACCTTTTATAAATGTTTTAAACACATGTTTTAAAACGTAAAGGGATAAAAAACCTTAAATTTTGTAATAAGTATCAGCTGGAATTAAAATTTCTAGTGTATTTTAGCGCCTTAAATAAAAAATTTTTCCCCCGGGGGACATTCTGCCACCCGGACCCCCTGACAAGGGGCTTTGACCCTTGAAACCGATGTGGGGCTCTCGTCCAATTTTAACCCTCCCCCCATTTCTTGGGCCTGCCACCCCCCTCCCCACCAGATCCCTCATAAAGATTAGTATTTAAACCCCTATCCAGACCACCCCCTCCCGAAAACAAATTTTGGGCACGCCACTGGATCACAGGTTCAGTTCGCTCAATTTTTGTTTACCGAAAAAGCTTTAGGTTTGCTAGCTTGTGAACAATTAGTAGTTTTGTACAATATTAATTTGTACTTTGTGCAGTATTGATATTTATATTTTGTAAAATATTTATATATGTATGTACACGTAAGAATTAAAATAATAAAAGAAAAATATTTGACTTCAGCTCTACGGCGCACCCTAATTCGGGTGCTATGTAGGATGTGATAATTACGACCTTTTTTTTAAAATGGTTCCACTTAAGATGTGTAATGGCAATGGGTTACAAATATTTGTAATGGGTTACATGTTATGTTTTCGTTTTATTTAAAGTTTTTTTTCACTTCATCAAGTGAGAAAATATATTGCACGTAAAATTTTAAATTCACAAAATTAATAACTGTATAGTTCAGCGTTTTCAAAAATCGTCTTCATGCTACAAAATCTTTTTTTGGAACAACAAAAAAAACGTAGCATATTAGATACAGCTTTTTTTGCTTTTTCAGGCTTTTACAGAAGTAAACGAAACATTCTGCATACATGCAGTCCGGATTTTCGATACCTAACAATAAAAATTATTAGCTGGCACAAATCTTACCTGAAAATAATAGTTCTTCATGTGCTTCATTAAAAAGCAATTGTAGCAGGATCGGTTTAAAAATGATCCGGAGCAGTAAGGAAGGATGTGAGAATAACCGTCTATGAACTGCAAAAATCTGAAAAGAAATAAAAATCTTTTATTTGTGTTTTTACTTCATAAGTATAACTACACCAACAGCCTTAATATTTTTTTTTAAATTTCAACCGTCAGAAAATAGAAAATTATATGGTGTTTTAGCTTTTTTTAGCTTATTTTTGATGAGCGTTTGTCTTGGAGCAAATATTCGGAGAAGAAATATAAGAAATATTGAAATATAGTAGAGAAGAAATATACGCACATTTTTTAAAGACTTTTTTTATTGTTTTGCGTTTTATTGATGTTCCTCATAATAATTTTTCTTTGCCATCGAATTAGAACTGTTGTTAATAGTATCAAACAGAAGGTTCCATGGCACAGCTGGTTAGCGCGTCGTGCTAATAACGCGAAGGTCGAGAGTTCGATCCTCTCTGGAACCAATTTTTAAAGTTTTATTTGTATTTTTATTGCATCATATAATTTTATTTAAGGTAAGTACAGTACGAATTAAGAATTTAGAAATAGTACAGAAACGTAGTATTAACTTGCGATGTTTTATTTTTGTAATAGACTAGTTTGAAATTGAATTTTAATAATGAACCAGCTTTGTTCAGTTTTTTTAAGAAATTAAAGCATTATTCTCAATTGTGGTTCATTTAAAACTTATTTTAATAAGCACTTGAACCATATAATTTTACTAGGACAGTGTTTATATATCGTGTATTTGTTGGCATTTTGTAGTCGCTTTGTATTATTTATTTTATGATTATATTAAAATTGAATTTGCTTAACTTTGTTTAAAATGGCACTGGATATTCTTATTTATTTTTTACAAAATAACAAAATAATTGAATGTGAACTTTAGTTTTGTATTATAAACAAATTATCATCGTTTAATTTTATATAAATATTGGGATACAAATGGCACAAACAATTTTGTATCAATAAATAAGATGTACCTTAATGTTTTTTGCTCGCATACAAAAAATTTTCCTATGTAATAAATCTGGTCTGGGTTCTTCTTTTCGTTAACATAATACCAAAAAGCCCTGACAAATTTATAATAAGTCTTAATAATGTTTATGATTTCCGTGCGTAAATATACTATATATACTAGTGATGTTCCTACCCTCCAATATCAAGCTCTGGAGCTTCGGCCATTTGAAGCGGAGGGAGTTCTGGAGCTCCGCCCACTAAATGAGCTTATTTAAGCTTGAAATACATTTAAAGTTACTCTATTTGCATTTTTAATACAATTTCTAGTGTATTAAATAAGTTTTGAAAAAAAATTAATTAGCAAAAATTTTTTGACAAAATCATATATGGTATCACTCTTTACTTATTCATAAAATTAGTACAAAAATAGGGCAGAACTCCGAAGCTCCCGTGCTCTAGGAGTTGCTCCCAAGCTCGGAGCTCCGGGGCACATCACTACTACATACTAAAGAAAAATTTTATCAGGGTGAAAATAGACCAGTGATAAAGTAACCACTCATTCATTGAGAAAAAATCACGTGCAGAGAAACACATGATGCAACTAATTAATAATTGGTTACATAACCGCTGAATATTTTTTTTTTAATTTTTCTCGCTTTCCGGTTTATTGTTTATTTCTTCGTGGCGGAGAGAGGTTACGCCCTTAATTTCAGCCTGGAAGACTTTAGTTAATAGTCGTTTTTTTAATTTATAAAACGTATTTTTAGCAACATAAATATTGATAAACAGCAAAAAACTATTTCTTCATAAGTAATATTATTAACTCCACTAAAATCAACAAGCTAAAATGCAATTTTTATGATGGCTTTATGTTTATTTATTGTTGTATTTCCAAAGCGCTAAAAATAAACAATTAATCTAAAAAACCTGTAATTTAGAAAAAATACTTTCTTTTAAAGCCATGAAATGCATTTCCATGTGTTTACTCTGAATTCAATTTTACCATAATTCACTTCTGCGGATTGTATGCAATTGTATAGAGTGCATTAAAGACATTTTCATCTATTGTATTTTCCTTTTTGAATTTACTCAATTGAGAACCTGTAAACTCCTCGTTCGGGCGAATAAAAATTTTATATCGTCGTTACTACGGCAAAATGAGCCACTGTCATAATAAAATACACGTGACTGTGACTCATTCTTTAGTTATTATGATCCTGTTTTAAATCGAAAATAAGTCACAGGCACACAAATTTTATACGAACTGTGGCTCATTTTGCCGTAGTAACGACGATATAGTCATAGTGCACAACAGTTTTTTGATCTTACCGATCGAGTTCTTCAAACGAAAATTTACTTAAGTTATTTTAAAAAGATTGCAAATATTTCCGAAAAATGTGCGGCTTTTTTACACCCACTCGTACCATATTTATAATTAATACAAAAATACAGTTTGGTATAAATTCAACCCACTCCAAATTTTTGTTGAAAAAAATATAATTTACTAATAAACCTGCAATTATTACATATAATATTTATACAGTTTAATCTATGTATTGCAAAAATTTTTATCATTGACTTTTTTAATTGTTTTTGCTTCACGACTCTCCTTTTAATGAAATATGCTCATTTTAGTGTCGGGCGGAACTGCGGAATACCGGAACCGGAACTGAGATTTTCCAAAAATCCGGAACAGGAACCGGAATTTCAAATTTTGCCCGGAACCCGGAACTGCCTGTCAAACGGCGAAATCGCCGGAACACCAGAACAGGATTTGAGATTTTCCAAAAATCCGGAACAGGTATCGGAACTGGAATTCCAAATTTTGCCCGGAACATCCGGAGCCCGGAACCGAAACTGCCCATCACTAGCTCATTTAAAAAAATTTAAGCGTAGTGCGCCTGCTAGATAAGTTTCTATTTTTACGAATCAACCTCTACTAGAGTTTTTGGCTGATTAATTGGGGTTCAAGATACAAGTGTTTTAAAGCAAACGGAGGGTTTGGTTTTAATGTTTTGCACCAGATGCCACTATTACATCAGCGGTTGAAAAATCTTAAAAACAGATAAACAAACACCATCAGACAAATTGGTTGAAGAGAGTACTTGAGCTAATTGAATGCCAGAAACTTCTGGCGAAGGCCACCATAACGAGACGATAAAACAAACAAAGCATTTTAAAGAAAGTCAAAGTTTATAATTTTAAAACAAAAAATAGGTTTTTTCTGTAGTTTTCATTATATTCTTGAGCGATAAAGGGCAAAAAGTTATATTGAAATATATTAAAAATTGTATTTTATGTAGGTATTTGTGACTGTTAATATAATTGCAAAGCTTAAATGAATCTGTTTTATCATTAATTTTTTGCAATTTAACCGCCTAAAGATTTGTAAATCTTGATTTCAAAAGTTGTACTTTCCTTGCGAGCTTCGTCTTTAATTTTTTAATCATTTAACTCCAACTAATAAAATTATTTAAGAACCAGAAAAGAAATTTGAAGTCCCTAATAACAAGAGAAAAAAATTCTGACCTGCTCGATTCCAACTATAAAATAAAACTATGTAATAACCCTTAGGGATTTTTTTCGTCCAAAAACCACTGCATATCTGCGGAAGGTATTCCGCGTCAGTGCTGCAGTGTGGTAAACTCTTCAGCTTTAGACGATTACCGCCAAGTTTAACACAGTGCAGTACTGACGCGGAATCTCTTCTGTGGATATGCAGCGGAATGAATCCCAAAGGGTCAATCAACACCCCTTCTTACTTTTTAAATTATATAATTATAAAATTTTATAGTTTACAATGCACCTGAGGAATTTAGAATTATCAAAAATTGTGGAATGTGTTTCTTGGTCTTTTTGTATTAAAAAGTAAATAGGTTTTTATGTTTTAATTGACACATTTATAATTTTTATTGTTTTGTTCTTTTACTCTAATCAGTTAATCTATTTTTATTCTCTGACAATGTTACCACCACTTTCCTTACTGGTCAGTTATTTTTTGATTAATCTGAAATTTTTTTTATAAGTGACTTATCTCGGGACCATTCGGGAAATATATATAACTAAATTATCGACTTTTATGTTTTAATTGACTTTTACAATTCCTATTATTCTATTTTGCCCTCTCATTCTAATCTGTTTATCTACGTTTATCCTTTGATAATGTTACAACCACCTTCACTGCCGGTCAGTTATTTTCTGAAATATCTGAAATTTTTTTGCAATTGACTTTTATAAATGTATCTCGGAACCATAGGAAAATATATATAACTAAATTGTCGACTTTTATGTTTTAATTGACTTTTACAATTCCTATTATTCTATTTTGCCCTCTCATTCTAATCTGTTTATCTACGTTTATCCTTTGATAATGTTACAACCACCTGCACTGCCGGTCAGTTAATTTCTGAAATATCTGAAATTTTTTTGCAATTGACTTTTATAAATGTATCTCGGAACCATAGGAAAATATATATAACTAAATTGTCGACTTTTATGTTTTAATTGACTTTTACAATTCCTATTATTCTATTTTGCCCTCTCATTCTAATCTGTTTATCTACGTTTATCCTTTGATAATGTTACAACCACCTTCACTGCCGGTCAGTTATTTTCTGAAATATCTGAAATTTTTTTGCAATTGACTTTTATAAATGTATCTCGGAACCATAGGAAAATATATATAACTAAATTGTCGACTTTTATGTTTTAATTGACTTTTACAATTCCTTTTATTCTATTTTGCCCTCTCACTCTAATCTGTTTATCTACGTTTATCCTTTGATAATGTTACAACCACTTTCGCTGCCGGTCAGTTATTTTCTGAAATATCTGAAATTTTTTTGCAATTGACTTTTATAAATGTATCTCGGAACCATTCGGGAAATATATATAAACTAAACTGTCGACTTTTATGTTTTAATTGAATTTTACAATTCCTTTTATTCTATATTGTCCTCTCACTCTAATCTGTTTATCTAC
>JASAMX010009228.1:0-36590 GCA_030248175.1 Microlaimidae sp. YZB2_3 | reverse complement strand
ACCTGCGTCTATGTAAATTGTGTGGTAAATTATTGTTTTAGACAATTAAAAAACACACCTTTATTAATTACTGATTTATTTCTATTGCAATTTCAAATGGCAACCTAGCAACATTAATAATCCTTTATACTTCTCGTAATAAAAATAAATAAATGTTATTACTCTTTACACTTCCTTTGTATTATATTTTGATTACTGTTCTGAAATTAAAGCCTTCAGCTTATAAAAAAAACCTTTGTCTGTAGTACCACAATGTTTCAATGTGATTTTTTAAACTAGCTATTAATCAAGCCTAAAAAGCTTAATTTTTAGATCACTTGAAATTATGTTTTGAAAATAAAAATTTTGGCGTGATTTCAAAAAAGTGACGAACTAGTAAAAACTTTTTAATAAACTAATTAAAGAAAAAAATTTCTTATTTACTATTGTTAACATGCACTTTAAACCCGTATTTGTAATACATTTAAAATTATTTCCTAAAGCGTAGTTTTTTAAAGTCCTATCTGCATTTTATTTTTTTCTCAAGAATATGTACAAACAAAATGGATACTCAAAAACAGTATCTACTAACAAACTAACATGCAAGCGTTTTGTGAGTAGCTTTGGCACAACATAGAAAGATTTAAAACCTGAATTCGACATTTAGGTTTGCGGAGGCCTAGACTTAGGCGGTAACCTTTCAAAAAATTTCAGTGTTATTTAATTGGCACCTTGTAAAGTAAATTACCATTTGAATGACAATTTCAATGTTTTCAACGATTCTGACTGGATCTTATTTAAATATGCACCATTTTAATGGAACAACACACAAATAACTTCTTTTTTGATGATTTTTATGTTTTAACAAAATGACTGCTAAGACTTGAATTTAACAAATTGACTGCTAAGAGTAGGGAATTTATTAAAATTTAAATCTAGTTCATCTCATAAAAATGTATGGCGGGACATTTAGAGAATCAATTAAAACTGCTGTTATGACAGATGACGTTTAAAAAAACAGCATATTAAAAACAAAATGTTTTTAGTCTTCAATACTCACAAAAACCCCATTTTCACATTTGGACGATGAAAAATATTTTTTACAAAATGATTAATTTACATTAATTTAAACGGTGAAGGTGCAACGTAGCACTTCAGCAAATGAAATAATAAGGCTGGAAATTACAACTCCTGTATTGTCCATTTTTTAGTCAATCGACCAAAATCACGTAAGAAATCATTTGCATACGATTTTGTTGAAAAGTGCGTTTGCAACTGTTGAAGCACCTTAACTTTTTGCTGGAAAAACACGCAAAAACTGCCAACGTACTATGTATTACTGAAATAAACATTATACGGAACGACCAATCAGCTGCGTGCCAGCCATGCTTATGCAAATTATTTCATCACGTGACTTTGGTCGATTAGCTAAAATTCTTTCGCATTCTTACTGTCAATTGGCCTCGTATTTCAGGAAGTACAATTGTACTTAAACTTCTGTAAAATAAAAAAATTTACGAAATACAAGGGTTTGTTTTGTGTTTGTTTGTTTTACCTGTATTGATAAAAATCTACCTAAATATATTTGCTTCGGAGCTCCGACCGTGTAAAACAAAGGCAGCTTCTCAACTGGATTTGCCTTAAATGGGCAATTTTGAGGTTATTTAACCCGACACGATAATTTAAACCTTCCCATTTGAACGGAAGTTTTTCAGTGTTAAAGGTTTTCTCATCATTTATGGCGTTATAGAATCATTTTAAACAAACAAATGAGCGCTTTTTAAAACATTGATCTCCAATGAACATAAAGATCTTAAGTTTTTCCCATTTTCATATACTCACCGAGCAAAACATATAGCCGCAAACCACAAATAGCACTCGCCGTTTCCTTAAAACTCTAAAGGCTGGTTCATACTTATGACAAAATGTCCTTTGGACAAAGTCCAAAGGCCAATTTATAAAATTTATAAAAGCAATTTTATTTTATTCTTTACAGACAATTTTATAAAAGCCAAAACGTCCTTTGGACTTTTTCCTTTGTACGAAGTATGAACGCTACTTAAAATTTGTTCTTTGGACAAAGTCCAAAGGACAAAATCCAAAGGAAAAAGTCCAAAGGACAAAAAGTATGAATACGTTGTCCTTTGGATTTTGTCCTTCGGACTTTGTCCTTTGGACAAAGCCCAAAGGACGTTTTTACGCTGTATTTGTAGTCCAAAGGACTTTTGTCCTTTGGAGTTTGTTCAAAGGACGTTTTGTCATAAGTATAAACCAGCCCTAAAGGATGGTTCATACTTATGACAAAACGTCCTTTGGACATAGTCCGAAAGACAATTTTAAAAAACTAAAACGTCCTTTGAACTTTTTCCTTTGGACGAAGTATGAGTCCTACTTGAAATTTGTCTTTCAGACAAAGTCTAACTAAAAGACAAAGTTCAAAAGGAAAAGTCCAAAAGACAAAAAGTATGAAAACGTTGTCCTTTGGACAAATTTCAAAGAACAAAGTCCAGAAGACGTTTTGACGCTGTGTTTCTCCAAAGGACGTTTTGTCATAAGTATGAAGCAGCCTTAAGGTAGAAATTTGTTTAAAATTATTGTGTCTGCATTTATAGATTTATTTATAACGTTTTTATTAGGTTTTAAAGAATAAGTTTACAAATTTAACTACAATTAATACATACGCATGAGCAATTACAATGTACAACATAAATATTAACTTTAAAAAACCATTGCCAGGAAAAAAACGTTAAAAAATTTAAAACAATTGTACACAAATAAAGCATAAATCGTAAAGAAAATATTATAACGCAACAAATAATAGTTTAATTCTCAACAAGTGATTGTCAAACGGAATCAACAGCAGATAACAAAACAGTATGATTTTTTTAAAAAAGTTTTATCAAACTATAAATAACTACGCGCTATTGATATAATAAATGACATTAAAAAAGTTTAAAGATAACAACGGCAATTATACACAAAAATGTTTTTGTATAGCGGGGTTTTTCATACTATACTTCTGTAGGCAATCCAGACTTGGCTGGTGCAATTGCGCAATAAATAAAAAATGGAGAGCTAGAATGATGACGAATTAAAACATTCACGTTATGCTTTTATTTATAAAAACCGTTGAGTTGAAAATCATGTTTATGTGACGTCAAGATAAATGAGGGCGAATAAATCAAATTTGTGATAAAAAGAATGCGAAACAATTTGCTATTTTTAGCTTTTCTGGTTAAAAATGAGCGAAACAGAACTTGAACCTGCAATCTCCAGCCTCAGCATTGACTGGCGTGCTGCGTTACATCATCACTCAACTTACTTATGTTAGAGCTTGTATTTAAAGGCGTCATTTTTTTTAAACATCATACAACGGGAATTTTTACAGTTATTATATTTTATTATTATAAATCATAATAAATATTTTCGTTTTGATTAGTTGTAACATGATTGCTATATTATTTTATTTGATACACAACTGCACCACCATCATACGTTTGTTTTGCCTATAATTTTTTTTCTCTTGCAACATACATTGTAGTTTGTGCAATATCTAAAAGCTGTTTCACAGCTGTGGTGTGAACGCGCTATGAACGCATTGACTAGTAATTTGTGATTTTTCACACCGGTGCGATATAAGCTTGCAGGCGGTGTGAACTAACTGTGCACAGCTTTAAAGTGCAATAGTTTAATTATTTAAGAAAGTACACTTAACTTGGTACTTTCACTAGTGACTACGGCTTTCAGTATTTAACCTGGGTAAAAAGACTTTGTTATTTTGACCTTTGAATAGATTAGACGAATTTTAAACAACGTATAAAGTTTGAAACTGAACCCTTACTAAGCCTAAACAGAAGCCCTAGATTCAATAGAAGTATTAAACACCAAATGGCAACAAAATTTAAAATTGAAGGTTATTTTAATTTTTTAGAATATCCTTTTACCGTGAAAAAACACTGGAAATCAATGATCAAAACTATCTAAATTAACACACATAAACAGAAAAAATATATATATAACTTAAAAATAATGCACAAAACAATTTTTTGCATGCATAAAGTAAAATCTTACCGCACTGGTTGAGATACACCAGTTTCCTTCTTCAAGAAAAATCTTAAAAATTACACAATTTTTCAACGGCGAAATTGTGGGCAAGGACAAATTTGACTGACTAGGGACATCTTATTTGCAAGACAAACGTGTCTTTGCCCATGGACTCACCGCGAATAAAACGCTTCATTTTTTTTGCCATTAATGATTTTATCCGTTTCTTTGTCTAAAAAAATAAATTTAAATTTTTGGATTTATTTTCTTATATAAAATATTTAATAGGAGCGACGGAATGTTCAATGGTGAATAGAACGATTATCTTTTGCTTTTTGGGAAGCCTTGCATTTCTGAAAGTATGGGTCGGTTTACTAAAAGGCTTTTTTACCAGATGCTAAGATAACATGTGTTTGAAATAGGCAAAAAAATATGTAATAAATATTTTGTGTAAGAATTAGCTTATAAAAACAAAAGTAAAACTATAACCAGAAGAATCGCTGCAGACAATTTTTAAGCAGTTTTTAAGTGCATAATATTTTTAAAAAATTCACCTTCGGCGGTTGGGGGGACACCCCCGGACCCCCCGGCCGACGCTTTGCGTCGGCTTTGGGTCGCTACGCAGCGTAATTACGGCGCTTCGCGCCGTAACTCCCCGCCAAGACATTGGCAAACCGTACCCTCCCTCGGCAAAATCCTATATACGCACGCGCCTGAGAAGAAATATGCTCTTGTTATAAAATAAAGTTTGGTTCCATTTTTTTTAAAATTTCTGTGATTGACATCGTTTTAATGTGTCCTACACTAATAGTACCAAAAACTTTTTTTTGTTTTTGTTTGGATTTTAATTCGGTGTAATTTACATCCTAAAAGTAAATTATAATTAATTTTCCAGAAGTAAAGAAAGGACTTAAGTTATTATCAAGTTCTTTTTGTCCAAAAATTTTAAAAAGATTATCAAATTCTTTGAGAATTCACTTAAATAGGTACATTGTATTGTTTTAGTTTATTTTGCAATAGATGAAGTTAGTTTTTAAGCTCTGGTAATTTCATATTTTAAAACTTCAAGCGAATTCATGATATTTTTGGGTGTTTTGAAAAAAAATTATAAAAAAAAACTTTTAGTTTTTAGAGTGTTCCGGGTTCCGGTTTCGAGTTCCGGATTTTTTTGAACGTTTCGGTTCCGACTCCGGTTTCAATTAATTTGGAATTCTGGTTTTGGGTTCCTATTTCGGATTTTTAAAAAATCTCAGATCCGGAAAAGTTCCAGTTCTGGTGTTCCTGGGGTTTCTCAGTTCCGCCCATTATTACTACCTGGGTATGAATGAATGGTAACCACGATGAATTTTACACACCACAGTGATGAAAAGAAGATATCACCACCACTGTGGAACAAAGGTTTCACCGTGGTGGAACAAAGGTTTTACTGTTTTAACCCAGAAAAAGGCGATCACGAAATTGGGTTACGCAGACGATGTAATTTCTCAGCTCAACCTGGAAATATTACAAATGTTTACGAATAGCAAAAACTAAAATATGAACTTGCTTCCGGTATCATTATTCTTGTATTACGTTATATGTAATTATAACACGTTATTAAAAAAATATACCGATATTATACTTATCTTTTAAAAATATTTTGGCATAAAATTGATTTAAAAACCAAACTTGCATTTAACGTTGTTCGTTCTTTGTGATAAAAAAGTTACAATCTAAAGAGCATTTATAACTATAATAAACAATACTATATCGACAATACTATATGATTATTATTGCATCGAAACGTTTCGCATATAATTTTTCGTCATCGCTTAAATAAAAATTTCAGCAAAGCAAAAAAATTTCGCCGCTACTAAGTTGACAGAAACTTAAAGTTTTAAACTGCAATATTCTAAATTGCCTGTTCTAACTGTCACATAAAAAAGAAAAACATGAAATAAGCGCGGAAGAAAAAATGTTTCTCAAAAACAGGATAAAGCCGCTTTTTTTCTCCTCTATTATAATTACAATTCATGGATGCACGATAAGGTATGTATGTGTCTGTGTATTTTAATACACACAATTTTTCCAATCTCCTAATATGTTTTTATTTAAGTAAAAAGTGTTATAAGTTTTATTTTATTGAAAAAATATGAAGATAAATTGTACTATAATAATCTTTATCATAAGTATATCCTTGTTCGGTTGTACATAAAATTTCGCGAATCCTACTTTTGTAAACTCATTGAAAATTTTGTGCGAAAATTAATTTACCGAAACATTAAAACAACATTAAAAAATAATATCAACAACTGTTTATAAGTTATTGAGATTAAAAAAATTTTTCAAGGAATCCTTATCTTGTATAATGATATAACTGCAGTTAATTCAGACAATAATTATATAAATGTATAATAGCCAACGTTAAGATCTACACACCATTATAATATTTGAATAAAAAACCTGTATTGTTATCTCTTTTAAATGACCGGCGAGCTCCAGAGCAGGTATTGGAGGAAAAAACCAATAAATTCAACAACCATAAAAATATTTCCAAAATGCGAAAAAAAGAATTTTAAACCCATTGTTAGCTTCAATAAGTTTAAAAGAGTTCATTTAAAAAGCAGAACTCTGGAGCTAACTCCCCTTTAGATATCTGAAGCTTTAGAGCAGGAAATTGTAGGGAAAAATAAATAAATTTAACAACCATAAATGATTTCAAAAATGCGGAAAGATTAATTTTTAACATATTTTTAGTTTCAATAAGCTTAAAAGCGCTTATTTAAAAAGCAGATTCTGAAACTTCCTCCGCTTTAAATTTCCAGGACCCCAGAACATAATATTTGAGAAAAAGAACACCATAACAAAGCTGCATTTAAAAAAAGTCTAATTTTTAGTTTAGGTTTTAAAATCTAATCCTTATATGAAACTTTAGTTAACGAGTTTAATATATATTATTTACAAAATATAAATTCACTGTTGTATTTAGCAGATGTGACTTGTTTTGTTAAATCCTGTAAAACTTGTATTCTATTAAAACATAATTTAACAAAGTTATTTGTTAAATTATAGATATGGTTTATCTTGTTTCTAACGGACAAATCAAATTTCAAAATTTCGATTCAAAAAACCCAAATTCAACTATAAACAAAACACTATATTTGTCTTTAAAATTATCTCAGACTTAAAATGTAAAAATATTTAAAAATTTTTTTAATTTGTTGATTTAATCTAATTTTACAGCGGTTTAATGCTGTAGAACTGTTGTTTTTTCCAGCGTTACCGCAGTAGCTATGTAAACGCATTCTTTCGGGACCGTCGTGTATTACATACCTTATGGTTTATGCCTGGGGCCGTCGTGTCGCCTTCCAGCTCCCTCCTTTTAAAACTTGCTTAAGTTTGTCGCGAAAAATCACTTTTGCTAATTTGTGTTTTTGGCAAAAAAATCGCAGGTTTTTTGTACGTAAAACGCAATATCTCAAAAAATGCTATTTTAATAATCAACGTATTGAAACAAAGTAAAAAGTTTACGTTTTACTTGAGTCTATCTTTTGTAACTTAAATTTTTAAACCCATTCAACAATATTTCAAGTACAAAATCATCGAAAAAAACGCAATTTTTGAAGATTCATGTTATACGAATCTCCTGAACCACTGAAGATATTTTGACGAATAAAATTTTGTAGGATATTGAGGGTAGGGGTTAAGTTTTTATAAAAGACAAAAAGTTTCACTCTTAAATGATTAATTTTAAGTTTATTTAACCTTAAAATGTAAGTTATTTTATTTTCAACTTTAGTGCTATTTTATTGTTTTTTATAAGCTTAATGTTTGTACATCAAAAAATTTAAATAATCGAAAAAACCTCGGAGTTTAATCAAATCACTAGTCGTAATGTGACAAACTGTGAATCAATTAATTTTACTGTCTTGTTTTTAATTTTCAAGAGAGACGCCAGTATAAAAATAGTATTTTTTGAAATAGTACTAAGTTTTTGTATTATGAAATGTCCTAAACAATATATCAAGAAAATAAAATACATTATACGTCAGATTTCTGTGAAAAGCTAGCGAGTCTTAGGATACATTTCGACACGCTAAATAATAAATTATGTATAAACAGCATACAGCATAAAAAGTCGTGGTTTAGAAAACTCAGAACATCAGTAGCCTTTTAACAAAATGAAAAAAAAAGCGTTACAATGTAGTTTTAAAATTGTAATTGTTAGAATTGTTTTTAGATAAGTTAATCAGCGCACGTAAAAGTTTTATTCACCGAAAAAATTCCATTTTTAGAGCATTGTATCCCGAATCACTAAATACATCTTGACGCAAAATCTTTTAGACTAGGCAGGGCTAAGATTTTTACAAAAACTATCGAAATTGGTAACAAAAAGTTTGATGGGTTCATTAGAATGAACGCACTTTCGATGCTACATTTCTCTCATATTCATAAACTAACAAAAATAAAGATGTGTGTGCTTAACTCAATGCAGTCTCAATTTTTAACGTTTTTTTTTCTCAATTTTTTCATTAGAATGAACGCACTTTCGATGCTACATTTCTCTCATATTCATAAATTAACAAAAATAAAGATGTGTGTGCTTAACTCAATGCAGTCTCAATTCTCAACGTTTTATTCTCAATGAAGTACCCTCAAAAAGGATCAAAATGTATCATTCGAAAAGAATTGTTCTTTCAACACTGGAAAAATCGTGTGAAAATTTAAAAATATTGTAAAATTGCTGCCAAGCAGCCCAAAAATAAATTTGAAGCAGACTGGTTTAGTATTCAAAGAGTAGTCCGTTCCGAGCGATATAGAATTTTTTATTTGTGACAGTGCTTCTCTTAATTTTAATGGACCTACCTAGCATAACAAAAATTGGGTCGGCGGTCCCACCACGAAACAAAGTTCCTCTGAAATTAAATGCATTTTTCTGTATTATTTTTAAACTGGAAATACTATATACAAATAAAACATCTTGAAAAATTCTACTTGTCTTTCTGTATTTAATTAAGCATTACAAAATTTTTTTTTTCTGATAAACCAAAAAAATTTACATTTGAGAAACCTTAGTTACGCTCAATATAGCTCTAAATAATGGTCAAAAATTAACAAAAATACTCGAAATTATTTTAATATAGTTGTTTAATCTCCGGTTTCCGAAAAAAAATGATGAAAACTATTGGTTTCATAGCGAATTTTGATTTCGCGGTGGGACCGCGGACCCAAATTTTTGTAATGCTAGGTAGGTTCATTGTTTTACACTTTTCTATATTTTTGTTTAGTGTTTTATCAATTATTTCTACGTTTTATTAAATTTTTTTTTATTCTTATTTATTTTATTTTTATCATACGGAAGGGCTAAACGGGGTGGATTTAGCCGCTTGGGGCGGTGCGTGCCAACCTTAGTAGAAGATATTCTAAATCCGTGTCACACTAGAACGTTTAGTGATAAGTATTAGGTCAAAGGTATCACCAAAAAAATTGTGGAAATTTAAAAATAGACAAAGAAGTTTTGGTAATCTTGAGGTTTCATTTCTTAAGATGGTGTTAGGGTATTTGAAATAATTTCGGCCAGTTCTTAATTTCGGCCACTAATTTAGGGTGTTAGAAAATTGGCTTATTTTTAAAACAGAAAAGAACCAGCACAAAAACAACTGAATAAATGTTGAATAGTGTTTTGTAAAAGTTTTTTTTGTTAATCTGCATTATCAATATTTGCAAACAAAAAGTGAATTTTTTGTAATTTTTTGAATTTTTGCTTTGTGTTTAAACTGCATCAAATTTAGAACAAAGCACTATATAACTTTAAAATAACTTCTATTTAAGGCTCAAAATTGTTAATTTACATGTTTTGATATTTTCTTCAACATCACTTTGCAATACGTTTAACTAACTGCGCATTTTAGGATTCCCTTAATTTCGGCCACCTTAAAATTCACGCGAAAGAACCTCTTTAACACGATTTGCTCTATCATGTGTACGGGTAGGGTTACATAAGACATAATTTACAAGGTTGCATTAAATTATAAATAGACCGGAAGGAATTTCTCAAAAATAAAATAAAAACACATTAAAAAGCAGGTTATTTTCTTGTGGGAGGGATACAGTCATATAGTAAATATCAAGTCAATGGGGTTTTCCCACACAACCCACCACTTACCACGATATAGAGTACCAATGCTTCAAAAAGTTGTGAAAGTAAATTAAAACACAGTAAAAAAAGTCATTCCCTTTGGCGGAGGGATGCATTCATAAGAATTACGTAGGAAACATCTGTGCAGGCAACTAGGTTTGAACTATCAATAAACCGGTACAGGAATTTCTCAAAGATTATTGAATTTCAGTAAAAAAAACTCAGGTTATTTTCTTGGTGGAGGAATGCAGTCAGATATGAAACATCAAAGATAGACATGGATTAGTGTGCAATTATATCATTAATAAGTTATATGTACCAAGAACAATACCTAAGGATAAATTTGCAACCTTTAAAAGTAATTATCGTTCGTTTTAGCAATAGTTATAGCCAGTTTTTTCTGGGTGGCCGAAATTAATGGCATGCGCCTTAACTTCGGCCACTATAAAAAAAGTTTAAACCTTCACTGATTTTTAAGTGTAACAGAAATTTTAAAATTTTGCACTGAAATAACAAAAATAGCTGTCGTTTGTTTTTCAGACCAAATCCTGGCTCGATTCGAAGAACTAGAAAAAAATTATCCAAAAAAAATTTAAAAAAGTGGCCAAAATTAAGTCAGCTACCCTATCCTTTTTGTTCACGCTTTTAAAAAATTGAATAAACCCACTTCTCCTTTTGTTTTTACGGAAACCACCTTTTTCGGAATAAAAACAAAGAAAGAATTTTCGTGATTGTCGTCGTTATCAGAATAGATACACTCGTTAAGGAACATTTTTATTTACTGCATAAAAAACAATAACGCGACGTCCTAAATCCAAACCTGCCACTGGCAGTGATAGTTAGCACTTATTTAGCAGTCCAGTGTAAAAATCTCTTAGCACTAAAGAACTTGAGACATAGCATCTAGCACTTAGCACAGCAGCATTTGGAATATAAAAGAAGCTTAAAGGTCCGCACCTTTTGTCAAACCGAGTCAAACCTTTTGTCTTCGATTTTGATGATTTTTGTGAAAACGTTACCCCTGCCCCCAATAGGCTCAATAGGATATGACCCCTAAAAAATCGCGTGTTTTCGAAATTCTTGAAAGATTTTTTAATGAGTATAATGTACCGGAAGGAATTTCTCAAAAATAAAATAAAAACACATTAAAAAGCAGGTTATTTTCTTGTGGGAGGGATACAGTCATATAGTAAATATCAAGTCAATGGGGTTTTCCCACACAACCCACCACTTACCACGATATAGAGTACCAATGCTTCAAAAAGTTGTGAAAGTAAATTAAAACACAGTAAAAAAAGTCATTCCCTTTGGCGGAGGGATGCATTCATAAGAATTACGTAGGAAACATCTGTGCAGGCAACTAGGTTTGAACTATCAATAAACCGGTACAGGAATTTCTCAAAGATTATTGAATTTCAGTAAAAAAAACTCAGGTTATTTTCTTGGTGGAGGAATGCAGTCAGATATGAAACATCAAAGATAGACATGGATTAGTGTGCAATTATATCATTAATAAGTTATATGTACCAAGAACAATACCTAAGGATAAATTTGCAACCTTTAAAAGTAATTATCGTTCGTTTTAGCAATAGTTATAGCCAGTTTTTTCTGGGTGGCCGAAATTAATGGCATGCGCCTTAACTTCGGCCACTATAAAAAAAAGTTTAAACCTTCACTGATTTTTAAGTGTAACAGAAATTTTAAAATTTTGCACTGAAATAACAAAAATAGCTGTCGTTTGTTTTTCAGACCAAATCCTGGCTCGATTCGAAGAACTAGAAAAAAATTATCCAAAAAAAATTTAAAAAAGTGGCCAAAATTAAGTCAGCTACCCTATCCTTTTTGTTCACGCTTTTAAAAAATTGAATAAACCCACTTCTCCTTTTGTTTTTACGGAAACCACCTTTTTCGGAATAAAAACAAAGAAAGAATTTTCGTGATTGTCGTCGTTATCAGAATAGATACACTCGTTAAGGAACATTTTTATTTACTGCATAAAAAACAATAACGCGACGTCCTAAATCCAAACCTGCCACTGGCAGTGATAGTTAGCACTTATTTAGCAGTCCAGTGTAAAAATCTCTTAGCACTAAAGAACTTGAGACATAGCATCTAGCACTTAGCACAGCAGCATTTGGAATATAAAAGAAGCTTAAAGGTCCGCACCTTTTGTCAAACCGAGTCAAACCTTTTGTCTTCGATTTTGATGATTTTTGTGAAAACGTTACCCCTGCCCCCAATAGGCTCAATAGGATATGACCCCTAAAAAATCGCGTGTTTTCGAAATTCTTGAAAGATTTTTTAATGAGTATAATATTTTTAGTTTTAAAAATTTTACTGAAAGAAAGTGGGTTTTTTCTATTTTAATTTGATACCTTGATTGTTAGTTGTTGCAGTTTTTGTCAAAATATTGCATTTCTCATACAAGAAACCCTCGATGTTTTCGTTAAAAACGCCAAACGACGGCAGTGATTTACCCAACATTTTTGCCTACGCTTCGAATTTTTAGTAAAAAATAGGGAATTTTTTGTACGGAAAACGCAATATCTCGAGAAATACTGCTTTAATATTAACAATCAAGGTATCAAATCAGGATAGAAAATAGCCGCTTTCTCTCAGTAAAAATTTTTAAAATTAAAATTTTATCACGATAGTCAAAATCCTATCGTTTAAACATTCAAAGTCCAAAATTCAAAATCCTAGCATTTAAAAAGAAGTTGTTCAGTGTTAAACATCTTCACAGAGTTATGACCTTATAGAATCATTTTTAGCCAATTAGAGCTTGGGAAAAAATAGAAATCTTTCATTCATTGGAGATCCAATTTTCCCCGAATTCCCACAGAGCAAAACATATATGACGTGATCACGAATGTATTTTGAGGGTTCTTAAAATCCTGACGTGATACTCATTAAAAAATCTTTCAAGTATACAGAATTTCCAAAAAAACGCGATTTTTTGGGGTCATATCTCCTGAACCACTAGAGATGTTTTGTTGAAAAATTTTTTGTGGGCTATTGGGGGCAGGGGTAAGGTTTTCACAAAAAATAATCAAAATCAAAGTCATAAAGTTTGACTCGGTACCGCACCTTTAACACAAAACTGCCAGTTTGGTAAGCCTAGCTATATTTCCCTAACCAATGTTACAGAATGTACTTAAAATTTCTCAATAAAAATGTTCATAATAAGTATTATTTTATCAAAGATCAATATTTATAAATTTTGAAAGCAGGAATAATAATTGAGACAATGTGGAAGAATTGATATAAAAAATACGTGAGAATAGAATATATACGTGAGAATCGATAAAAATTACGTGGACTAACGTCAAACTCTCAACGGAATTCGCGATATCCCTTCTTAAAATTATAAAGCCGGAAAATCGGGTGAATTTCATTCTGGTAGGTAAGTTAATATTATGAAAAAATATGCGAAATTGCTGGATAAAATAAATTAAAAAAAGAAGTTCAGAGCATTTTTTATAATCGCGCATTAAATAAAGATTAATTTAAAAGTTTTAGAGTATTTAGTGGTTATCATAGCTTTGAGTACCTAAAAATTGGATGAAAATCTTCAGCGACGTTTCGAAAATGAATAAAACCGGTAATATATCGTTTAACAAAAAAACTTTCACAAAAAATTTATCCCATTTTTAATCGCTTTAAACTGCGGGCTAACAGCTAAAATCGTATCCAAACACTTATAACAATATAAACTGTCGAAAATTTCTGTATATAGGACCAATAATAAACAAAAAGATAAACGTCTTCAGTACCATTACGAGGTTAATTTATATTTTTTATTAGTTTTACCTTATAGTGCCAGTTGTTGCTTTTATTACCAAATTCCTTTGAAGATGTCATGGTGAGTCGAAGCATGCAACAAGATATTGCCATCAAGCAGCCCAGCCGGGCCAATTATAATTCGAATGATAAGTCCTCGGCATAAGTGCGTGGCTAATTTAGCCGCTTAATTCACTTAACCAAGGGCATCTATTTAATACGAGAGGAGGCGAGGTGTTATGGAGCATTTTTTTTTTCAAAAGACGTCGACTAGCTAGGAGAACATGCCGGGTTTTTTTTTATCAATGAACGGAAAATTTTCCGCTACGAGCTGCGTACAAACCACCCGGAAGAAGCTTTAAAACCCTTAAAAAACATTTTCCCCGCCAGCTGCACCCAGAATTTTCATTTAATCCAGGTAAATACCGCGTAAAAACGCCGAAAATTCCACCTGGCGGTCGGTTAATTCCCAAATGGACGGCGGTTATTTCCAGTGAGGGCTAGATCGAAAAGCGCAATATTTCCGTGCGATCACTCCGCCATAGTAGAATAGAGAGGAGTTTCACGCACGGCGTGACGTCAGCGGCTTCGGGCATGACGTCAAATCCGCCGGTTTCTTAAGAAACGCAGCGGTCGATACTGCCATATCAGAAGTCTTTTTTTAGAATGAAGCCCTCCTTCCGCGAATCCACGAGGCTGTCCGGGCGGGTTATTTTTAGGGACCGTCGCTCATTTTGTGTTTTAACTTTACGGTCTTATTGCGTAAAATTATTTTTTTTTGAATTTCAGAAGCTACACTCGATTACGTTTTTTTAATTTATTTCTACTTTATGTAAATATTTTCAATCAATTCTATTCAGTCAGTCAGTATTTAAGCGCCAACCCCCTACTTTCCGCGAAACCTTGGCGTCTGTCCGAGATATTTTTAGAGACTGTCTCTCATTTTACGTTTTAACTTTACTGTCGCGGCTCTTCCTTATGTAAAATTTTTTTTCGTCAGATTTTAAGAAGTTACTTTTAATTACATTTTTTTAATTAATTCTTATTTAAATATTTTTAATTATATTTTAAGTCATTATTCAAGAGCCAACCCCCCCCCCCTTTTGCGAATCTATGGCGTCTGTCAGGGTTAATTTTAGGGACCTTCGCTCATTTGGTTTAATTTTACGGTCGCGGCTCTCTCTTGCGTACATTTTTTTTGTCTATTGTCTATATCGTCTATATTTTACAGAAGCTATTTTTAATTATGTTTTTTAATTAATTTACTTTTTTTAATTAATTTACTTTTTTTAAATATTTCTAATTAATTCTATTTTTGTCATTCGAGCGCGAACTCTAACCCTTTTCCACGAATCCAAGCCGGCTGTCCGGGCTAATTTTAGGGACCCTCGCTCAATTATGTTTTCTTTCTACGAATCCACGCCGGTGTCGCGGGATATCTTTTCCCCTCTTCTTTTTTCCCCCCGGAAGATCTATCCCGGTAAAAAGCCGGGATAGTTTTTCCCCCCGGAAAAACCATCCCGCTAAAACACCGGTTAATTCTTTCCCCCTCGGTAAATTCTTTCCCCCCGGAAAGACTATCCCGGTTAAAAACCGGGATATTCTTTCCCCCCTCTTTTTTTATATTGTTGTTCGTTTGTTATGAATTTAGCTTGGTTTTAAGGTTTTGCTTAGGCTGCTTAGGGAAACTAAGGTTTAAAATGGTTAAGGTAGTTCATGGGTTTTATTTCAATAATTTTATGAATTTATAAAAGTATCATGATAACAAAATAATCATTTTAATTTAATGACGTGTTTTTTAAGAATGCGCAGAATTAATATTAAAAACTTTATGCAAATTTTTAAAGGGGGAAAGAATATACCGGTAAAAACTTTCCCCCTGATTATAACGCTAAAATAGAAAATTACAAACAAAATTAAAATCGTGAGTAAACATGTTTTAATGGAATTTATCACACAAAAATTGGTATTTGAGCTAATAAAGGTTATTTTTAAAAATTCAAGTTATTTTTAAAAATTCTAAGTTTATATGATTTTAAAATTAAAAAGCATGGGGGAAAATCTATCCCGGTATATTCTTTCCCCCGGTGAAAGAATTTACCGAGGGGGGAAAGAATATCCCGGGATAGTTTTTCCGGGGGGAAAAACTATCACGGGATAGTTTTTTAGGGGGGAAAATTTTTAGGGGAAAAGAATATCCCATGACACCGGCTATTCTTTCCCCCTCGGTAAATGGTGACGTGCAAAATCCCCATAAAAGTAGTGTAAAATCCCCATGGCCAAATTCTCCATAAAATAGTGCAAATTCCCTATAAAGTAGTGCAAATTCTCCATAACAATCAGAAATGCGTTTGCAAACTAAAATGTGTTAAAAAAACTAAATTTTAATTATAAAAGCATTAAAAATGTTTTAATTTTTTCCTAAGCCTAAGCAAAGCCCTAAAATCAAGCTAACTTTATCATGATAAAGTTTTGTTGTATTTTCCAAGTGTTAAAATTTTAAGGAAATACTGCAAACGCATTATATATATATGGGGAATTTACACCATTTTATGGGGAATTTGCACTGTTTCATGGGGCACCATTTTATGGGGAATTTGCACTGTTTCATGGGGAATTTACACCACCTTATGGGGATTTTGTAACGTTTATGGGGATTTTGGCCTATGGGGAATTTGTCCATGGGGATTTTATACGGACCCATTAATTCTGCGCATTCTTAAAAAACACGTCATTAAATTAAAATGATTATTTTGTTATCATGATACTTTCATAAATTCATTAAATTATTGAAATAAAACCCATGAACTACCTTAACCATTTTAAACCTTAGTTTTCCTAAGCAAAACCTTAAAACCAAGCTAAAATTCATAACAAACGAACAACAATATAAAAAAGAGGGAGGAAAGAATATCCCGGTTTTTAACCGGAATAGTCTTTCCGGGGGGAAAGAATTTACCGACGGGGGAAAGAATTAACCGGTGTTTCAGCGGGATGGTTTTTCCGGGGGGAAAACTATCCCGGATTTTTACCGGGATAGATCTTCCGGGGGAAAAAAGAAGGGGGGAAAGATATCACACCGGCGTGGATTCGTAGAAAGAAAAAATTGAGAGGGAAAATTACCGCGACACCGGCTTGGATTCGTGGAAAAGGGTTAGAGTTCGCGCTCGAATGACAAAAATAGACTTAATTAGAAATATTTAAAAAAGTAAATTAATTAAAAAAAGTAAATTAATTAAAAAACAAAATTAAAAATAGCTTCTGTAAAATATAGACGATATAGACAATAGACAAAAAAAATGTACGCAAGAGAGAGCCGCGACCGTAAAATTAAACCAAATGAGCGAAGGTCCCTAAAATTAACCCTGACAGACGCCATAGATTCGCAAAAGGGGGGGGGGTTGGCTCTTGAATAATGACTTAAAATATAATTAAAAATATTTAAATAAGAATTAATTAAAAAAATGTAATTAAAAGTAACTTCTTAAAATCTGACGAAAAAAAATTTTACATAAGGAAGAGCCGCGACAGTAAAGTTAAAACGTAAAATGAGAGACAGTCTCTAAAAATATCTCGGACAGACGCCAAGGTTTCGCGGAAAGTAGGGGGTTGGCGCTTAAATACTGACTGACTGAATAGAATTGATTGAAAATATTTACATAAAGTAGAAATAAATTAAAAAACGTAATCGAGTGTAGCTTCTGAAAATTCAAAAAAAAATAATTTTACGCAAGAAGACCGTAAAGTTAAAACACAAAATGAGCGACGGTCCCTAAAAATAACCCGCCCGGACAGCCTCGTGGATTCGCGGAAGGAGGGCTTCATTGTAAAAAAAGACTTCTGATATGGCAGTATCGACCGCTGCGTTTCTTAAGAAACCGGCGGATTTGACGTCATGCCCGAAGCCGCTGACGTCACGCCGTGCGTGAAACTCCTCTCTATTCTACTATGGCGGAGTGATCGCACGGAAATATTGCGCTTTTCGATCTAGCCCTCACTGGAAATAACCGCCGTCCATTTGGGAATTAACCGACCGCCAGGTGGAATTTTCGGCGTTTTTACGCGGTATTTACCTGGATTAAATGAAAATTCTGGGTGCAGCTGGCGGGGAAAATGTTTTTTAAGGGTTTTAAAGCTTCTTCCGGGTGGTTTGTACGCAGCTCGTAGCGGAAAATTTTCCGTTCATTGATAAAAAAAAACCCGGCATGTTCTCCTAGCTAGTCGACGTCTTTTGAAAAAAAAAATGCTCCATAACACCTCGCCTCCTCTCGTATTAAATAGATGCCCTTGGTTAAGTGAATTAAGCGGCTAAATTAGCCACGCACTTATGCCGAGGACTTATCATTCGAATTATAATTGGCCCGGCTGGGCTGCTCGATGGCAATATCTTGTTGCATGCTTCGACTCACCATGACATCTTCAAAAGGAATTTGGTAATAAAAGCAACAACTGGCACTATAAGGTAAAACTAATAAAAAATATAAATTAACCTCGTAATGGTACTGAAGACGTTTATCTTTTTGTTTATTATTGGTCCTATATACAGAAATTTTCGACAGTTTATATTGTTATAAGTGTTTGGATACGATTTTAGCTGTTAGCCCGCAGTTTAAAGCGATTAAAAATGGGATAAATTTTTTGTGAAAGTTTTTTTGTTAAACGATATATTACCGGTTTTATTCATTTTCGAAACGTCGCTGAAGATTTTCATCCAATTTTTAGGTACTCAAAGCTATGATAACCACTAAATACTCTAAAACTTTTAAATTAATCTTTATTTAATGCGCGATTATAAAAAATGCTCTGAACTTCTTTTTTTAATTTATTTTATCCAGCAATTTCGCATATTTTTTCATAATATTAACTTACCTACCAGAATGAAATTCACCCAATTTCCGGCTTTATAATTTTAAGAAGGGATATCGCGAATTCCGTTGAGAGTTTGACGTTAGTCCACGTAATTTTTATCGATTCTCACGTATATATTCTATTCTCACGTATTTTTTATATCAATTCTTCCACTCATATGTTTATACACTGGTTTTGTCCTTTGGACTTTGTCCAAAGGACGTTTTTACATAAATATGAACCAACCTTTAGACTTCACGCCCAGTGCTTCTCCGTCAGTCACACAGCAAGGGAAGCAAAATACCATAAAAACTTTCGCATCCGAACCGCGATAACAATCGCAAAGGTTCAGTTTCTAATATTAATTTAAGATATTTTTTCTTGTTTTTACAATGGATTTCGTTTAGCATTTGTTAATATAAAAAGCCTAGTAAAAATTCTAAAAAATACTATACTTTAGTTTTCTTTTATAAACATAAACATAACAAGCACCTTTGATAATAATACATTACATATATACATGATTTTGCTTAAAATGTTTAAAAATACGTGTAATCGCATCGCAAAAAACTAACAACTATTCACTAAAATTTCTATAGTTACATCAAGAATATATAACACAAGAGAATGTCCGATTGTACACTAAATTTTTGACCAAAATTTTGCGAGAAAAGTCGCACTTTTGAATTCGTGTGCGACTTTTTCTTCGCAAAAATCCGCCATTTTCTGCTAGTTTTTCCGCGCTGCGATTTTCAACACAGTGTTAGTTTTCTCGCAGTGGGGACTACGACTTCTTTCGCACTCTAGGCTGCTTTATTCGCACTGCGATTATTTTGGCACTGCGAGTCTGGCCGCGCAACAAAAAAAATACAGACGCTGGTAGTCATTTTCAATGGAGTAAAACACTTCGAAACTTGTTTTATTTGATTTTAAAACGTTGGAAAGTTACTTTATTTTATTAAAACTAAAAAGTTTTAACATCTTAAGGTAAAAAAAACGACTTTTACTCATTTAAACACAAAATTTTCGCTCTGCCAAGAATACATGAAAATTAATTAATAAAGAAAAGAAGAATGAGAAATGAAGAACAAATTATATGGGCTATGTGTGGATCCAACCTAAATGCATACGTATGCATATGTTTATATGCATACGTATGCATATTTTTTTAGTTATATGCCGTACGCATTTTTCCGCAAAGTATATGCATACGTATGCATTTTTTTCAAACTTTTATGCATACGTATGCATTTTTTTCTAACATTTTATGCATACGTATGCATAAAAGTTGCAAAAAAATGCATACGTATACATATACTTTCCGAAAAATGCATATACGTACGCATATAAGTTGAAAAATATGCATACGTATGCATATTTTGGAAATTAAAAACAGTTTTTTTTGTTTTTTAAGAAAATATGCATACGTATGCATATTTTGCAACTTAAATGGAATCGTATGCAATTTTCCAGAAAGTATATACATACGTATGCATTTTTTTGCAACTTTTATGCATACGTATGCATAAACGTTAGAAAAAAAATGCATACGTATGCATACAAGTTTGAAAAAAATGCATACATATTGTATAAACTTTGCGGAAAAATGCATACATATGCATATAACTAAAAAAAGCATACGTATGCATATGAATTTATGCATACGTATGCATAACATATGCATACGTATGCATATAAACATATGCATACGTATGCATTTAGGTTGGATCCACACATAGCCCGTATAATTTGTTCTTCATTTCTCATTCTTCTTTTCTTTATTAATTAATTTTCATGTATTCTTGGCTCTGCTTTGTTTTTATTTTTTTTGTTGCGCGGCCAGACTAGCAGTGCGAAAATAATCGCAGTGCGAATAAAGCAGCCTAGAGTGCGAAAGAAGTCGCAGTCCCCACTGCGAGAAAACTAACACTGTGTAAAAAATCGCAGCGCGGGAAAATTTGCAGAAAATGGCGGATTTTTGCGAGAAAAGTCGCACACAAATTTGAAAGTGCGACTTTTCTCGCAAAATGTTGGTCAAAAATTTAGTGTACAGTCGGACATTCTCTTGTGTTATATATTCTTGGTTACATTAATTAAAACCTTAAATTAAATTCAAAACTCAATTTAATTAGGAATATAATTTGGTGTTAATCACAAACACAGAAAAAATGACAGGAGAAAAAAACAGTAATTGTAGTTTAGTTTCATAAAATATATACTTATACAAATTTAATTTTAATTCAAAAATTAATTTTAGTATTTTTGATTTAGTTTAAAAACACTTAATAACACAGACCTGTGCACGGTCTGAAAATGCCCCCCTCCGCTTTATTGGATATTTCCCGAATTTTATCTAATTTATAAAAATAATTCAGCGACACTCAAAAAGGTAAAAAAAAAACAAAAATTTATTGCCCCCACGCCCAAAAATGAAAAAGTACCCAAAAAATATGACACCATCATCAGCCAATTTTTTTTTGCAGTTTTTAGCCTATTTAATGCTTTGTAAGTCATTTTAGACCTAATTTTACTTAAATTTCAACTTTTTTTCCCATTTCTTTCTTTTTTCGTTCTTTTTTTCTTCTGTTCCCTTTTCTCATGCTTGCCCCCCCCGTTTTGAAATAGTTGCCCCCGTGCCTTTCATTTCGGAAATGTTCGCCCCAATAAAACCCCGGGGGCGGTGCACAAGGCTGTCTAATATAAAACATGTACTAGTAAAATAAAAACAGTGTATATTTTTTACTAGTAGTTATATGTGTTACTTTATCATATCTTTAATGCAAGTTAACAAGTCAAGATATTTGCAAAGCATATCTATTAAATATCATGTTATATAATTATTATTCTCAATAATTATATAATATACCGGTAATCGTATTATATCATATAGGTAATTATCATAGGTGGTTTTGGTCAGGTTCGCTTGGGGGTTCACCCCCGGGTGAAAGGCCAAAATTTTAAGGGAGGGGTCCACACCCCTCCCCCGGTTTTTTGGGGGGTCGACCCCGCGTGCGAGATTTCAAATTTAGGGGGTAGGGGTTGAGGGGGCCGATTTTTAAACAAAGTTTTATAAATCAATAATTTAAGTGTTTTTAAGTCTAATATTGAATTTTATATACTACAACAGCCTATTTAGGCCTAAAAAGTGTATTTAAACACTGTTTTTAACTGAAAAACCGTGTTTTTGACAGTAAATAAAAAATTATTATTGTGAATTGGTCGGGAGGGGAGGAGGGGACTCACCCTCGCTAGGGGGGTCAGGCCGGATCGCTCTCGAGCTTCGGGGGGAGGGGCCCCCCTGGATTTTTTCCAAAAAAAGGGGGGGAATTTCGGCTCTAGGGGGGTGATATCATTTTTCGATTTTGAAGAAAAAAATAGGTAAAAAACGCTAATTTAAGGTCAAAAAGCCCTTTTATAGCATTTTTGAGCTTTTTATTGCTTAAAATATTCACTATGACCTCAAAACTTAGGTTTGGAGGCAATTAGAAGTCATTTTAAACACACTTTTTTTCTTCATTTTTCCAAAATTGGGGGGTTAACCTTTTCTCCCTCCCACTTCTGAGTGGGGTAGGGGGGGTTAAAACCCCCCTTCTCAGAATTTGGGGGGTTAACCCCCCGTGCCCATGTATGGTGGACCCCTCTGTCTCCCCTCTTAAAAACATCTATGGTAATTATTGTTATAATTATTATCAGTTGCAGTTATTTGATGTTAAATTTTAAATAAAATTTTAAAAATCATTTACGCTTTTTTTATTCTGAATTGAAAACTTAACAATCTATATTCATCAATTTTTTGCCTTTTTTGGTATGAAATAGGAAAAACCGTCAATTATTTTAAAAAATAATTACATTTATCCTATTTGAGTAACTTTTCTACTTATAATTATGACCAGGAACAAACACAACCTATAAACTACGCTCATACAAAACCGAATTGAGTTTTATAAATAAAATACCCTCACCCAATCGTAGTATTATTTAGTGATGTTTCCCGGAACTCCCAGCTCCGGAGCTCTGAAGCAGATTATTGGTTTTCAAAACTGTCTTATATTTTATTGTTTTTTTAATAAATAACTCCCATAAAACTGAGGCATAGTTAAAGAGCATAATACCACTGTTATTTTTATGTTATAAAATATTAATATAAACCAAAAATGTGCAATTTCTGAATAAATAGTGGCGACGGTCATTATAATAGCATACTTTCAGAATAGTTCATTAAAAAGCAATTCAATAGTCAATGGCATAGTTCCCACGAATATTCACAATAAATTTTGAAAACAGACTTCGTGCGATTTTTCGTGAACAGACATTTTGCCGTTATAATGGCATAACTGAAAAAGGCTATTATAATAGCTTGCTGAAAATATGCCATTATAACGCAATACGCTTTCGTTTCTGTTTATACAGGAGTTTCGTTTGTTTTTGTTTTTAAAAGCACATTTTCTGTTAAAATATATATTTTATATTACTATTATAAGATTTTAAAATTTTTTTAAACTTAAATTTCGTAAGAACTTCGAAAACTGTATTTTAAGAAATCTAATTATCATACTCATTTAAGGGTTTAATTCCAAAGCTTTCTTTGTTTCAATCATAGATAAACAAGGGGGCCCTCCACCCAAATTTTCGAATTTTTTACCCCTGACCCCATAGGTGAGAAAGGGGGGGCAGGGTGGAGTCCACCACCCCCCTGGCCTCGAAATTTTGCCCCCCCCCCTAGAAAAAAAATCTAGGGCCCCCCCCTCCTCCCCCCAAATTTCCGAATTTTTTACCCCTGACCCCCCTCTAGATTTTGAAATCTGACCCCCCCCCCTCCCCCCTCAAGAAAATTTTAGGTACCTTTTTTATACTAAATTTTCTTCCAAAAACGTGAATTTTCATCACATATTCATGCTTTTACACTCTTTTTATACATGAATATGGCTTTTTATTCAATAAAATGTAGAATTATCATATAAAAAGAACAATTATTAAAGTTATTATGGTTTAAAACTGTTTTGCTTTGGACACCGGACCCCACATGACCATACATGGGCAAGTTGGTCCGGAGTGGGGGAGTTAAACCCCAAATTAGGGGGGGGTTAAAATCCGAGAAACGCAAAATACCCATATCGTTTTTTTTCTGGAGTGCATTTTACCCATATTGTTTTTCGATTTTGAAGGAAAAATAGGTTAAAAACACTAATTTTAGGTCAAAAAGCCCTTTTTATTGCATTTTTGAGCTTTTTATTGCTTAAAACATTCATTTTGACCTCAAAACTTAAGTTTGGAGGCAGTTAGAAGTCATTTTAAAGAAATTTTTTTTCTTCATTTTTCCAAAATTGGGGGGGTTAACTTTTTCTCCCCCCCCCACTTCTGAGTGGGGGGGTTAAACCCCACTTCTCAGAATTTGGGGGGGGGGTTAACCATAGGTGGGCAGCCTCTCGGATTTTGGGGGGGGGGGGTATAGGGGGGGGGGTCAAATTTTAGGGGGGGTGTCCAGCAAGACCCAAATTTTGAGGGGGGGGGGGTGTACCCAATATTTCCGCGCTGCCTTAAAATGAGCTTAAAACGCGTAAAAAAACGTAAAACAAGCTTATAAATGCTTTAAAACTGTGTAAGATTAAAATAAGACCTTATTGCAACTTATAAATTTTATTTTTTTAATTCTTTTAATAATAATGTGCAGTGGCGCAGTCAGGATTTCATTTCAGGGGCGTCGGTCTGGGGGGGGAAAGTGTTGTCAAAGCGGCGCGAAGCGCCGCCGCCTGCGCCGCGTAGCGGTGCCAGCCGACGCGAAGCGTCGGCCGGGGGGTCTGGGGGGTGTCCCCCCAGCCGCCGGAGGCGAAAATTTTTTAAAATATATACTAAAAACGGCTTAAAAATCGTCTCCTGGTGATCGCGTGAACATACATTTTACTTTTGTTTTTTTACCTAATTTCTACATAATTTTCTGTGATCTTAAAAATTTAGTCAGGGCAGGGGGTTCGGGAGGAACAATGCCCCCCGGAGGAGAAAATTTATAATTTGAGGCGCTAAAATACACTAGAAATTTTAATTCCAAATGATACTAATTACAAAATTTAAGGTTTTTTATAGCTATACTATACATTTATAACATGTGTTTAAAACGTTAAAAAAAGGATAATAGTGTTTATAGTAGTTTTATTAAACATGTTTGCCTTAACTACTGAATGGGATAATCGATTTGCAATTGAAAAACTAAGATAAATTGCCAATTTAAACTGCCCGCGTAGCGGGGAAATTTAAACTGCCCACGTAGCGGGGGAATTTAAAGGTAATAAAAGGTAATGAACGGGGAAATAAGGTAATAAACACTCCGCGCGAAGCGCGGAAAAATTTTTTAGTCCTTTTATAACACTTAAAAATTTTTCTTTGGGAGGCGAATTTGGGGGGGGGGGTGTCCCCGACTACCCCAAATTTAAGGGGGGGTGTCAGCAAAATCCGAAATTTTGGGGGGTATTAGCGCCCCCCCCCCCCCCCCCCCCCCCCCCGGGGGGGGGGGGGGGCCGCCCCCGAGGGCAACAGCCCCCCCTGCCCTGGCTTTTCTCTGCTCTCCCCTACCCCCCCCCCCTCTTTTTTTTTCCGCCCTCCCCCGCCCCCCCCCTCTTAAAAAATTTTAAGTACCTTTTTTATACTAAATTTTCTTTAAAAAACGTGAATTTTTAACCCAAAATTCATGTTTTTACACCCTTTTTATACCTAAATATCGCTTTTTATTCAATAAAATGTAGTATTATCTTATAAAAAAGTTATTATTAAACATTTAATGGTTTAAAAGTATTTTGTTTCGGAAATTGGACCCTATCTGACCCCTCTCTAGGTTTTAAAATCTTCCACCCCGGGTCGAAGCCCCTAAAAAGCTAGGATGCGTTCGACCCCCCCCCCTAGGACCCCCTCCTAGATTTTGAAATGTCATTTACCCGGGGTAAACACCCCCCTAGCTTTTTCACCGTGTTCATCTATGGTTTTAATAGTAGAGTTTTTGAGCATCATGATGATATTAAAGACCCCGAGTATTCATGTGTATATATTATTTTCATACTGATTAAAATTCATTCTGATTCCACCACGACAACAAAATCCCAAAGCTTGAATGTTTAGTATTGAATCAAAACTTTATTCCATGCAACTTAACTAGCAGTAATATTTCAAGGTTTAGGCAATGAATGCAAAAATATGTATATAATACATAAAAAGAATTTAGAGTTTAAGCTCTACCTAACGTAACCAACACCTGTAAAACCGCTTGTACGGCGCAGAGAATTAAATAATAATAAATATTTATATACTAATAACTTACTTAACGACTATTTATTTTAACACCAGGTAAAAAACCGTTGTGACACAAAAGCCAAAAATAACCTAATTCAAAATGTTGCCAGAATTTTGGTGCATAAATCAGCATTGGGCACGAAGTAGCTTAACCTCACATTTCGAAATGGGGTTTAACCTTCTCTCTTCATTAGAGCCAAGAGGAAATCATCTAATGTCCATCAAATTAAAAAAAATAACAAAAAAGCGTCTTTGGGGGGTAGGGTGGGGTCCACCCCAGTAGCTTTGAAATTTTGGGGACCCCCTTAAAGAAAATCCAGAGGGGTCCCCATAGATGTTTTTTTGGGGGGGGAGACAAAGGGGTCCACACCCCTAGATCCAAAATTTCGGACCCCCCTCGGCCAAAGCTCGAGAGCGGTCCGGCATGACCCCCACCCCCTTAGTGAGGCTGACCCTCCTCCGCGCAATCCCGGTCCCGACCAATTTAAAAGTATAATTCTTTATTTACTGTCAAAAACATGATTTATTAGTTAAAAACAGTGTTTAAATACACTTTTTAGGCCTAAATAGGCTGTTTAGTATATAAAATTCAATATTAGACCTAAAAACACTTAAATTATTGATTTACCCCCTAAAAAGCCAGGGGATTGGGTCCGGACCCCTCTAGCTTCGGTGACCGGGTTCATCTATTAGTATAAACGAAAGTAGGAATTTTTGGAGGGCCTGTTTTAGCTGTTTTTGGGTATATCCTTCCCCAAATCCGGAAAGCTGCGCACCATATTTCTGAATACATTTTGCCATAATAAAACATTACATAAAGAAACAAAAAAGTTATTTTTAATTAATTATACACACTACACACATGTAATAAAAATATATTCTTATTTGTGATTATATGAATACAAACAATTTATACATAATATGCAAATTTTAATGATATTCAATACATAAATTAGAACAATGGAAAAAAGCTAAGTTAGCATTTACATACATTTATTGAGTTCAAAAGAGGAAATAACTTGGTCATAAAATTGGTTTACAACGGTTAGAGTGAGAATATGTTTTATTAAAACAGAAACCACAGAGAGTGGAAATTTGTATATTTTCAAATGTTTCTGTATTCTACTGAATCGTAATCTTTTACCCCGAGAAAAAAGTAGACCTTTTTTTAGCAATTTTAAATGTAAAAAAGTCTAACCTTCCTGTGTGATATCTGCAAGCAATTGGGACGACGTGCTAAAACAAAATTGTATTTTAGCAACAATAATACAACATTAATTAACACAAGGAATGAATGAAACAAAAAAAAGAATACTTGTCGACTGGAAGACCAAGTCGGATCGTTTTTACGATTTGGTTCGTTGATAGTATTCCAGAAAGGAGAATTGCGCTTTTTAAAAAACAGATTGCTGTTGCTTGTCCAGTAGGACAATATTACATAGTTTTCCACTTAATATTCGACAATCAATAGAAATAAAAAATGACGAATCCTTAGCGATTAAACAGGTTCACCACGGGCGTTTGGTTGTAAAATAAACGGTCAATCAGGTGACCTGATTAACACAATTATATCAAAAGTAGATTCCAGATAGAATAAAATCCACCCTGACCTGACTTGAGTAAAACAAGTTTCTTGTGCGAATGTTTGAGAGTCCTGTCTAGATTTTCGCCATCTGGGTCAGCTGAAACGGAGTATTTTTTATCCTGTATTTAATTAAACCAACTTAAACTCCATAACACTCCACAATTTCGTGGAATAAAATTTACAGCGCTGTGTTCCTTTCGAGTCCTTGGCAGCTGTGTGCGAACCGAATCCAATTTTTTGACACTGAATAGTCCAGATATTGTGGTGACAATTTAGTCCCTTCCGGTCCTTGCTTCCTTTCCGGGGGATGATGGCTCGGCTCCTCCGAAAACGTTTTACGCGATCCGACGGGAAATAACGCCGCCAACTCGCGCACAATCAAACTGTCCGTCCGCTTTTTTCCGAGCAGGAAGAAGCCGGAGGGGTTAGCTGTTCCGCCTCCCCGCCCCATTTCAGTTTGAAAGTCCCGCCGCGACGCCAGGAGATCTTCGGTTCCCACAGGGCTTTGAGGAACACGGGGAAGCAGGTGAGTTCCCGGTACAGCCAGCAGATCACGTATTCGAATTTTCCAAACGGTAGCGGCCCGTTCTAAAAATCATCATTTTTAAATGTTTAAATGGGGGAGGGCTGCCGGGGGGGGGGGGGGGGGGGGGGGGGGGGGGGGGGGGGGGGGGGGGGGGGGGGGAGGGGGGGGGGGGGTTTTTGGCGCTTGCGGTTATTTTTTTTTTTTTTGGGCTAGGGGGGGAATAAAGGCTTTTCATTACAGAAAATAAAAAGGAGACTCTCCCCCTCCTCTAAAATTTGAGTAATATATATACCTTTTACCCAAAAAATTGTTTGGACATCTCCATTAGGCATATACACACGCGAATTTTTTGCGAATTATTATCGCAAATTTTTGCAGTTTTTAGCATATTTCAATGCATTTTAAGCATAACATGGGCAAGTTGGTCCGAAGGAGGGGGGCGTTACACCCGGAATTAAGGGATGGGTAAAATCCGAGAAACGCATTTCTTCACCCATATTGCATTTTACCCATATTGTTTTTCAATTTTAAAGGAAAAATGGGTAAAAAAACGCTAATTTTAGATCAAAAAGCTTTTTTTATTGTATTTTTGAGCTTTTTATTGCTTAAAACATTTATTTTGACCTTAAAACTTAAGTTTGAAGACAGACATTTTTTTTATTTTTGCAAAACTGGGGGTGGGGGTTAACCTTTTCTACCCCCCACTTCTAACGGGGTTTAACCGTTAAACCCACATCTCAGAATTTGGAGAGTTAACCTAAAACCCCCGTATGACGTATGATTTTAAGCCACTTTTGACCTATTTTTATTTATTTTACGCTTTTTTTCTTTTTTCGTTCGGAGGGGAGGGGCAGTGCACAGGTCTGTACCCGGATTTAAGGGGAAGGGGGGTGGGTTTTAAAATTCTAGAAACGCATTTTACCCACCTTTTTCTGTGACTGCATTTTACCCCTGTAGTTTTTTGATTTTGAAAGAAAAATGGGTAAAAACGCTAACTTCAGGTCAAAAAGCCCTTTTATAGCATTTCTAAGGTTTTTATTGTTAACAACACTCATTATGACCTCAAAAATTGAGTTTGGAGGCAGTTAGAAGTCATTTTAAAGACATTTTTTCCCTTTACGTTGTCCAAATTTGGGTACAGAGGGTCCACTCGTCCACCCCTCCTAGAGCAAAAGTTTTACACCCCCCCCCCCCACCTCCTGAAAAACATCCAGGAAGGCCCCCTTTCCGCTCATCCCCCCGAAGCTTAAGAGCGGTCCGCCCTAGCCTTTCTAAGTTTCTACTCTAGTGAAGCCCCCTTCCCAGTCAATTTACAAGTATAATTTTATATTTATTGTCAAAAACACGGTTTCTTAGTAAAAAATTGTTTTTATACACTGTTTATGCCCAAATAGGGTGTTTCAATCTATAAAATTTAATATTAAACCTAAAAACACTTTAAAATATTGATTAAAAACAATTTTGTTAAAAAATAAGCCACACATGCGCACGGGGGGGTTAACCCCTCCAAATTCTGAGAAGAGAGGAAGGGGGGTTTAACCCATACATGGGCACTGGGGGTTGGGGGGGTTAACGCCCCGCCCCTTCCCCCCCAAAAAAAATTCTGAGAAGTGGGGTTTAGCTCCCCTCTACTCTGAAGTGGGGGAAGAAAAGGTTAACCCCCCAATTTTGGAAAAATGAAGAAAAATGTCTTTAAAATGACTTCTAACTGCCTTTAAACTTAAGTTTGGAGGTCAAAATAAATGTTTTAAACATTAAAAAGCTTAAAAATGCAATAAAAAAGGGTTTTTTGACTTAACATTAGCGTTTTTACCTATTTTTTCTTCAAAATCGAAAAACGATATGGGTAAGATGCACCCCAGAAAAAAAACGATATGGATATTATTTTGCGTTTCTCGAATTGTAAACCCCCCCCCCACTCTGGACCAACTTACCCATGTAAAATTTAACCCATAGGTGGGCAGGGGGGGGTTTGGGGGTATACCCCCAAAAAATTAGGGGTACCCCCGCCAGCCTCCCTAAAATTTGAGGGGTTCAGACATCGGGACCGGCAGGACCCCAACTGACCCGGATTACCCTCAAATTTAAGGTGTCGGCAGGTTTCAGTATTTTTGGGGGTTAAACCGCCAATCACCCTCTCCACACCTATGGGTGCACCCTTGGGTAGAAAGCAAAATTTTTTAGGGGGATTGGCCAGGGAGTATAATTGGACCTCCTGTGTTTTGAGGGTGATCGACTATGCGTGGCCGAATTTAAATTTAGGGGGTCTTATTCACAGACCTGTGCACGGTCTGGAAATGCCCCCCCCCCGTTTTATTGGAGGATTTGCCCCCCCCCCCCCCCCCGCCAAAATATGAAAAAGTATCCTAAAATTATGACACCACTTTTGAAATATGATGACGCAATCATCGCAATTTTTTGCAGTTTTTAGCCTATTTCAATGTATTTTAAGCCATTTCAGACCCTTATTTCAGCTTTTTTTGTCCCTTTTTTTTTCTTTTTTTTTTTTTTCTTTTTCCTTCTTTTTTTTCTTTCCCCCCCCCCGTTTTATTGCCCCCCCCGTTTCAAAAAAGTTGCCCCCCGTGCCCCCCGTTTAAACCCAGGGGGGCAGTGCACAGGTCTGTATTCATACATACATACATGGATGGGCAAGTTAGTCCGGAGTGGTCCTTTTGGCCTTTTTGGGTGGGGTCGGAGTACCCATACATGGGAACGGGGGGGGGTTGGTTGGAGTTATTTACCCATAATAGGAAGCGCGGGGGTTAACCCCCCCAAATTCTGAGAAGGGGGTTTAACCCCCCCACTCAGAAGTGGGGGGGGGAGAAAAAGTTAACCCCCCCAATTTTGGAAAAATGAAGAAAAAAAATGTCTTTAAAATGACTTCTAACTGCCTCCAAACTTAAGTTTTGAGGTCATAATGAATGTTTTAAGCAATAGAAAGCTTAAAAATGCAATAAAAAGGGCTTTTTGACCTAAAATTATCGTTTTTTACCTATTTTTCCTTCAAAATCGAAAAACGATATGGGTAAAATGCACTCCAGAAAAAAAAACGATATGGGTATTTTGCGTTTCTCGGATTTTAACCCCCCCCCCCCTAATTTGGGGTTTAACCCCCCCCACTCCGGACCAACTTGCCCATGTATGGTTAAAACCCCCAATTAGGGGGGTTAAAATCCGAGAAACGCAAAATACGAAAGGCACCAGGAAACTTAAATTTAAGTACAGAATCCTTATTTACTTTTTTTATAAATACAACAAAATAAAAATATATAAAATAGTTTTAGGCATTTTATTACCATTTTAATTAAGAAAGAACAAACGTTTTCTAAAAATAAAAAATCAAGTGAGTAAGTGAATAAGCCTTTGTGGCTCTGTCATTTTAACAGTAAGTAATTGAAGAAGACGGTTTTAAAGTGAGTAACCAAAGCATTTACACTAAAAACTCCTAAGAAAACTGTTTTTTATACTTACTAAAAAACTGGTTGAATCGTGATTTCCTGCTCTTTGATACTGCCGCTTTTATGCAAATATTTTTATACAAAATAAAAATACAATATTTTTAAACTCACTGCACTAATGTTTTGAATTATGAATAATTCCATTTTTGTAAATAAGAGCTTTATGAACCTAAATTACTCTTAATAATGCATTTTAGATAGCTTTAATACATTGCAGAGTGATTTGAAAAAAAATTTTTTTTTTTAATTTTTTAAAAAACCAGAGGGGGGACCCTCACAAAATTTTTTGCTATCCCAGAATTTAATGGGGATTAATCCCCCAAAATCACCCCCCGCCTACGGCCCTAGTAGCCTACACATGTTTCCTGGTTTTATGTTGGCGTATAAATTTCGTATTACTGTTTATATGTATTTAAACGTGGGTTTTTATTTAACAGGGATATATTTTTTGTCATATTTTTTTTATTTTATATAACTTTAAACTCCCGCAAAACCTTCATTTTACTTTAATTAAAAAAAATGTATACAATATAACCTTTAAAAATAATAACCTTTAACGCACAATGTATGCCTCAGTGACTCAACATAATTTAATTATAAAAACATAAAAAGCCGGAATATGTTTTACTTCTTATATCAATAATGTGAAACGAAGCTGGCTTTATTTATCAAGAAGTTTTTCCAAATGAAGGAGCACGTTTAAATGAAATCAAGTGTATACTTAATTTCTTAGGTTTTATAATTTTTTTCCTAAAGGCTGGTTTATACTTATGACAAAACATCCTTTGGATTGTGTCCAAAGGACAAATACAGCGTAAAAACGTTCATTGGACTTTGTCCAAAGGACAACGTGTTTATACTTTTTTTTTCCTTTGGACTTTTCCCTTTAGATTTTGTCCTTTAAATTCTAAGTAGCATTTATACTTCGTCCAAAGGACGTTTTGGCTTGTCCAAAGGACGTTTTGACTTTTTTAAAATTGTCCTTTGGACTTTGTCCAAAAGACGTTTTGTCATAAGTATGAACCAGCCTTAAGAGTGTGCAAATTAAAGCTGAAGAAGGAAAAGGTTTTTTTACACGCAGACCTGCGCTCGCCTCCCCCCCCCCCCGCCTGGGGTTTTATTGGGAGGGGGGCAATTCCAAAACGGGGGGGCACGGGGTGGCAACTTTTTTGAAACGGAGGGCAATAAAACGGGGGGCAAGCAAGGGAAAAAGAGAAAAAGAAAAAAAGAGAAAAAAAAAGAAAAAAGAAGGGAAAAGGGGGAAAAGGGACAAAAAAAGCGAAAACAAGGTAAAAATAGGTCTAAAAATGGCTTAAAATACATTGAAATAGGCTAAAAACTGCAAAAATTTTACGATGAAGGCGTTATCATATGTCAAAAATGGCGTCATAATTTTAGGGTACTTTTTAATTTTTTGGCGGGGGGGGGGGTAATAAAACGGGGGAGGTCAAATCCTCTAATAAAGCGGGGGGGGAATAAAACGGGGGAGGTCAAATCCTCTAATAAAGCGGGGGGAGGCATTTCCAGACCGTGCACAGGTCTGTACACGTATACAGAACAACAACTGTACATAAATATATAGACTATCCACAGTAAAAAATTAACAGAATTAACAATAAAATAATGCTAGTGTTTTGAGGGAAGGGGGGGGGAGCATACATGGGCACGAGGGGGGAGGGAAAAGCCATCAGGAAAAGCCATCAGGACTTACATTCACACCTATTTTGTAAAAGAATCTCTATCTCAACTCCAACCCAATCCTCTACTAAAAAGCAAACCCCATGAAATACACAAAAGCGAACAACACCTTCCAAGAAAACTAAGAGCACTCCTGTCACAACTAAGATCCGGATTTTGTCATCATCTAAATTCATACAAATCAAGAATAAACCCACTAATCAAAAATGAATGCCCAAAATGCCACCAGAAACCGCATGATGTCCACCACCTTTTCAACTGCATCAAAAATCCTACCACACTAAAAGCAGAAGACCTATGGTTTCAACCCGCAAAGGCAGCAGCATTCCTGGAGGAAATCACTTGAAAACTCTGGCTATGCCAACCATGCCAACCAGGGGGGGAGGGGTTGGGGGGGGGGGGGTTAACCCCCCCCAAATTCTGAGAAGGGGGGTTTTTTAATCCCCCCACTTAGAAGTGGGGGGGGGAGAAAAAGTTAATTCCCCCCAATTTTGGAAAAATGAAGAAAAAAATGTGTTTAAAATGACTTCTAATTGCCTCCAAACTTAAGTTTTGAGGTCAAAATGAATTTTTTTAAACAATAAAAAGCTCAAAAATGCAATAAAAGGGCTTTTTGACCTAAAATTAGCGTTTTTTACTTTATTTTACATTTTACTTACATTTTTTCTTTAAAATCGAAAAACGATATGGGTAAAATGCACTCCAGAAAAAAAAAGATGGGTATTTTGCGTTTCTCGGATTTTAACCCCCCCCTAATTTGGGATTTTTAACCCCCCCCCCACTCCGGACCAACTTGCCCATGTATGGGGGGAGTACACGTTAAGTTTTAACAAGACCCTGCATGGGCGTAGCCAGGGGGGGTCTATGGGGTCTAGACCATACATGGGCACGGGGGGGGGGGGGGTTGGGGGGGGGTTAACCCCCCCCAAATTCTGAGAAGTGGGGTTTAACCCCCCCCCCCACTCAGAAGTGGGGGGGGGGGGAAAAAGTTAACCCCCCCGCCCAATTTTGGAAAAATGAAGAAAAAAAATGTCTTTAAAATGACTTCTAACTGCCTCCAAACTTAAGTTTTGAGGTCAAAATGAATGTTTTAAGCAATAAAAAGCTCAAAAATGCAATAAACAGGGCTTTTTGACCTAAAATTAGCGTTTTTAACCTATTTTTCCTTTCAGATCGAAAAACAATATGGGTAAAATGCACTCAAAAAAACCCCGATATTGGTAAAATGTGTTTCTGGGATTTTAACACCCCGCCCCTAATTGGGGGTTTAGCCCCCCCTCCACTCCGGACCAACTTGCCCGTGTATGGTCTAGACCCCCTTTTTTGGGTCGGCAATGGGAAAAATTTAGGGTTAGACCCATAGGTGGGCAGCCTCCCAGATTTTGGGGGGAGGTATACCCGAACCCGACCCCCGAAATTTGGGGGGTGTCCAAAAATTATTTTTGGGGTTTACCTCAAATGCCCCATTTTAGCGTTTTCGTACTGGGACCCCCTCAATTTTAGGGGGTGTCCGGGGTACCCTCAAATTTTAGGGGGGGTGTCGGCTTTAGTCGGGATTTTTTGGGGGAATAACCCTTCCATTTCCCACCTATTGACACTCCCCCCTTTTAGGTCGCCAAGGAAAAAAATTTTGGGGTCAAGAACCGCCAGTTTTTAAAAATTTTCTCGCGCTTCGCTCCGCTCAGCGGTAGATTAACAATATAGCCGCCACTTCCAAATTTGTGTTACTTTGTTTTGTTATCTTCGTATGCGTATGACCACGCTGGACCCACCTCATTCTTAATGTTTTAAATTGGTCTCCGCTTCTAAATTTGTGTTACTTTCTTTTGTAATCCCTTAGATTGTTATAGTGGGATTAAAAATTTAAAAGCGAGCAGAAGTAATTTTTAAAAATATTTTTTTGCACTTTGCAATGCTCAGCTGTAATTAAATTAAAATGTACTCATTTTTCAGTTGTTAATGTTTTTAAATTCGAAAATTTTAAAGTATCAAATTGTTTGTAAAAAAAAATTATTTTTTTCTTTTATACTTATTTCTATTGAGTAATAGGAAAATAATGATGTAAGGTATGTGACAGAAACAAATAAACACTCCGCGCAAAGCGCGGAAAAATTTTTTTAGCCCTTTTATAACGTTTAGGATTTAGACCCCCCTGGACCCCCCACCTTTCCGAAATACTGGCTACGCCTATGAACCCCTGTTTGCTTATTATATACTAAAAAGTATGTTTATTTTATTCTATAATAAAATTAATAAGATATTACATAATATTATAATATCTAGTTCCGTACCCACTCAGTATAAATGAAGAATATCCTCAAATTCCGGAAAAAAAAATTTAATGGTCTTTTATTTTTTAAGTACTTTGTATATAACTCATTTATACCAGCATACATAAGCAGGGCAGGCGCAAAATCCGTGCCTTTTTGTATCTAAAAAGTCATGTAAAAATTGTAATAGTTGTTTCATAAAATGTGTTTTAGTAAGTTTTAGAATTAAGTTAACACTATGAAAGTATTTTTATAAACTAGGTTATTAAAAATAACTTTTTAAATTCAATCTCATTGCAAACGTGCGAATAACCCCTTTAATAGTTTGCGTACAATCTATGTAAAACATTCAAACTGAAAGACAGTTTGTAAACTCCAATGATTCATACATGCAGTTTAATAATCTACCTAAGAAGTTTACCCCGTATAACAGGTTTAAAATCACATCGTTCTTACAATGCACTTCGGTCAGTGCCGAGATTTAAGATAGAGCTTAAAAAAAATTATTTGTCATGCATGCAACATAACATAGTAATAGTTTCAGTCTAACTTGCGATTTACAAACAAATGCTTCGCTTAGTTTTATAATTGTTTCGCCATCTGTTGAAAATAGGTGGGCACTTATGAAAGATACAGGAAGGGGGCTACAGACCCTATTTTTTACATAAAAAGAACTTAAATTTAGATGGTGTTTTCCTTACAATACGTTGAGAGCGACGATATACACACAAAAATTTAATTTGGGAACCATATTAAATAAAAACCTAATTTTAGTGGCTTATTAGAAAACCACCTGAATTTCAGATTAAGAGATACCAATATGATGATAAGGTAATGATACTCTCAAATTTTTTTGGGAAAGGGAGAAAGAAATCGAAAGAAAAAACTGGGGTGAAATCGGGATACTTTAAAATTTTTTCAAGATATAAAGAACATCCCTCCCATACATGGTAGTTGTTCCGGAGTGGGGGGTTAAACCCCAAATTAGGGGGAGGGGTTAAAATTC
>JASAMX010009227.1:40000-67500 GCA_030248175.1 Microlaimidae sp. YZB2_3 | reverse complement strand
ACCCCCGTCAGGTGACAGTTGCCAGCTTGGCGTGAACGCGTCCTATATTTAACGTTGGACGCAACTGTTACCAGTGGGAGTGTGAACTGGGTCTAACAGATAACTTTTTTTAAATTTGTCAAATCAACGATTCAATGGTTTTATAAAGGTAGCAAAAGAAATAAAATTCAGCAAATTAAATTTAAAGTTAAACGATTGGAAAATTGCTTAACATGAATTTTAAAATAAATTTAATTGTAATGTTTTAGATTATCAAAACTATTTCAACTGTTATTATATAAATTTCAAGAATAAAAAAGGCAAAAAAATTTAATATTGCTAGTACCAATATAATTCAAAATGTTTAATATACCATAATACATTTAAACACCCTCAATATTGATAAGAGAGAATAAAATTTAGATACGACAATCTCAGAGATATGAAAGTTCCTGACCATGGTTCTTATACACAAATCATGCGCGACGTGGACAAAATTACTACCTTGGAACGCAAACAAAGAGAACTTGAAGATTTTCTTTTCAGCCGCAGCGGAATTTACACGCAACAAGAGCGTGCTTTAAATGTCAAAAAAGGTATATAAATTAACTTTTTAATTATTTTTATATAAATGTTTTCTATTTAGTTTTTAAATTGTAAAACACATATAAATTTTGCGATTTCAATTCAAAAAAATTTCACAGAGATAATCAAATAAATTTCAATAATTTTTTTACACCGGTTATGCAGTGACCCGTTCTAAAAAAACCCATAATTATTGTTAGTTTATTGTTAACCTAATTTAAATAAATACAAGACTACGATTTTAATGAAAGCTGGTTCATACTTAAAGGTGCGGTACCGAGTCAAACTTTTTGTCTTCGGTTTTAATATGATTTTTTTGTACAAACTTTATCCCTGTCCAAAATAGGCCACAAAAAGTTTTTCGCTAAAATATTTTTATGAGTTTAGGAGATATGACCCCCAAAAATCGCGTTTTTTTGAAATTCTGTACTTGAAAAATTTCTCAATGAGTATAAAATTTTAAGTTATAAAAGTTTTATTGAAAGAAAACAGCTACTTTTTACTTTAATTTGATACCTTGATTGTTAATATTAGTGCAGTATTTGTCAAGTTATTGCGTTTCCCGTTCAAAAAACCCTCGATTTTTTCATTAAAAACACCAAATTACGGCAGTGATTTATTTAAGTTTGCCCAATATTTTTGCCAGCTCTTCGTTTTTTCGCGAAAAAATCGCGATTTTTTCTGCGGGAAACGAAATATTTCGAAAAATACTGCTGCAATTTCAACAATCAAGGTATCAAATTAAAGTAAAAAATAGCCGCTTTTTTTAGTAAAACTTTTAAAACTTAAATTTTATACTCATTGATAAATTTTTCAAGTACAGAATTTCAAACAAACGCGATTTTTTCGGGGCCATTTCTCCGAAACCACCAAAAATATTTTGATGAAAAAAAATTTGGGGGTTATTGGGGGCAAGGAGGGGTAACATTTTTACAAAAAATTATCAAAATCAAAGAAAAAAAAATTTGACTCGGTACCGCACCTTTAAGCCAAAACGTCCTTTGGACAAACTCCAAAGGACATTGTCCAAAGGACAAACACAGCTGTCAAAACGTACTTTTGACTTTGTCCTTTGGGTTTTGTCTTTTAGATGTTCCAAAGGACAATATTTCAAGTTGAATTCATACATCGTCCAAAAAACGCTTTGGACTGTTCAAAGGACTTTTTGGCTTTTTTTCAAATTGTCCTTTGGATTTTGCCCGAAGGAAGTTTTGGGTTAAGTACGAACAAGCCTTAAGACGGGAAAAAATAAAAACAATTGCCACAGTTTTTTTTAGCAAAGTTAGCAAAGAACGTAGTAGCCATTTAATTGTCCTTTTAACTCGGTATTTATGTTATTAATGATAAATTACCAGAAGAAATCTTCCGACTGATTTATGAAGAAAATAATAAAAAAGTCGCTGTCACACGGGGTCTTTTATGCTGAATGAACTCAAAGCCAGCCGGTTAGAAAATAAGGGTGGTTAGAAAATCTACAAATTAGAAATGTTTTACAGAGCTCAGGCTTTCGTAGCTCCGGAATTTCAGTCTTGATTTATGCTAATTTTCAAAGTAAATAAAGAATGTCGTATAATTAGATACATTGTATGACATTTTTTAATATATAAATGTTGTATCATGTTTCAAATTTTTTGAAGCTTACTAAACACGTTAAAATTATTCGGAAAATGCAGCTAGATTTAAAACATATTTCAAGGTTGTATAAACTTTGATATGACTTAGGGCGGGCTTTCCAATCGAATAGATGGAAGTTCCGGAGCCTGATTATTTAGGACTAAAAAATATCACTCATGCAAACTACCCGTCACTACCAGAAAAAATCATTAAAAATTCTTCATTGAACGATGTTTTTTAAAAACTGCATTCTAAATGCTTGACCACGGTGCAGATACAACATACGCTAACACACGAAAGACAATGCACGTTGTTTTTTGGTACGGGGTATATAAAGCCGTAAGCAGGAAACTTGGAGCCATCAGAAAATTTTAAAAAAATGTGTTGGTTAGGCTTAAGCTTCGGATTAGGTTTCAGCGATTTCAAAGTTTTGACTTTAAGTTTATCACTCGTGGCTTAAATTTACTCTTTTTCAGCTCCAAGTTCCTTGGCTTCAACAACACTAAATTACTTTTTTGTGCGTTCGGACGCTAAGGCTCTTTTTTTCCTTCAAGTCGTATAAAAAACTTGGAGCTGCGACTGGGTGTTTTAAATAACAACCAATAATATTTTTAACTCGTTTGATCTCAACAAAATCAATAAATAACAAATTAAAATTGTAATAAAATATTTACCAGTTAAAATAGCAACTTCATCAATGCCTCTGTTTCATACGCGTATCCAAAGTGTCCATATAGCAAATATCAAAATCGGACAAATTTACAAAAGTTAAAATTTCTATTTTTTATGATACAAAAATTTTGTTTTTGGAATTAAAGAAACATGATATTTTGATACATGATATTTATGATATTTCATTTTTGGGTGAAAGTACGAATATTATACAAAATAACAAAACCTATGTCTGAGATCTTAAACCAGATTATTGGCGTTTGTTTTTTGGACAATTTCCGTAAAATAAAAATTTAAAATTTTTTTGTGTTGCCTCTGTGAGCCTATCGATATTTAGGAATTTGTTTATATTATTAAAATTAAATTAAAAAATCTTTTTAAAATTAATATTTCACAGATATCTATATAATTAAGCTCACAGTTATAAAATGTATTCAAATTTCAAATTTTAGTGTTTTAACGTATACCAAGTGAGTTTTATTTTGAATGTTCGGCAATAAAAAATAAAACTATAATTTAAAAAAAACCTAAAAAACCTATTTTTTAGCAATTTGCTAATTTTTATCTATTTGAAAATCGAAATAAATAGCGCCTATTTCTTGTGAAATTAATGATTAACGGAAAATAAGAAGCTAGTCGGAAGGAAAGCGCATCTCATCGTTTATTTTTGAATTTTAGTGGATTAGAAATGAGCAAAAAAACATACTCTTTAGTTTTTTCATAATCTTTTGACGTTATGGTACTTTTACTCCTGAGATTTGTTCTATATCATTTGCAATATATGTTTAACAGCTTCTCCTGTATTATTTATCGATGAAGTATGCTGTTTTAAGCATGCAAGTTTAAGATAAATAATTAAAAAAATTTTTTTTCGATATATCAGCACTAAAATAACATATACTTTTAAAAAAGTTTAAAAAAGATTGAACACAGAGGTTTTTTGATCACGAAATTTTTTTAAATTTTGAATATAGGCATAGTAATAGAGTCAAAATAGGTTTTCTTTAAGTGTAATAAAGCTTTTTCATTCAATATCTGATTTATTGACAGCTAAACGTCCCTTTTTTCGCTGATTAAAATAAGAAAAATTTAAAATGCAAAGACCAATTAAGGAATACTTTTAGTTTCCATGAATTGTACACCATTAATAAGATTTTTTTAAATGAATATAATAAACAACCCGTTAAAATTAAATATTATTTTGATGATTAACAAATTTTAAGTTTAAAATATTTTTTAGCAAATTGTTTTTAATTTTCTCTGAAGTCAACTTTTAAAAGATAACAATTTTGTAAAATTTATATTTATAATTTTATTATACATAAAAAACTTTTAAATGGTGCCACAGCAATATCTGAGTTTTTGGGTAAAAGATCTCAGATAAACTACATTTTTAGTATTTTATTGTCTTGTATACAAAATCTATTTTTATATTAGTAACTTTTAAGCTTTCAAATGATTTGATATTTTGTTTTTTAATTCTTCAAAGTGAACTTCTTCGTAGTTCTACAATGAATTTTTTCTTGGAGTGGAGACTGAAATTTAATTAATTTAGCGAAGAATTTTAGAGAATATGCGAAGAACTTTTATATTTATTAAAAATTTTGAAACTCTTAATTTTGGTTTCTAAAAGATTTTATAATTAAGTTTAAAGGTAATTAAAACCGGAAAAAACTACAAAAGTATGTTAAACTAATTAAAAAAAACTTATGCATATTTTTAAAAACTGTGAGTTCATGCATATAACTATGGACCTTTAGAGAATCAAAAACAAACAAGTTAAAATTTTTTATTCTGAAATTCGAAATTTAACACCACTTGAATGAATGAATAAATGAAAAAGCTTTATTGAAACATTTTAGTACATGTATGAACACAAGTCGAATTATACAAAAAAAAGGAAAAATACAATTAAAATACATCAAAAAGTTTCGTTGAGTGAACAACATACTAGATCTTGAATTCTTCTATTACTGTTGTACAAATTCAAAATTAGCGATAGTCACGTTGGTCAAAATCGAAGTTCAGAACAGAAGTTCTTCACTGTTAAAAATTTTTACAGCAGTATGAAGTCATAAAATCACTTTTAGCCAATGAGCGCTTAGAGCAGAAATTAATATCCAATCAACGTAAAGATTTTCAATTTTTATATTCTCCCACTTTCATTCCCACCACGCAAAACACACAGCCGCAAATCACGAATAGTACCTTTCAATTTAGGGTAGTTAAAATTCTAACTTGGTTTATTATTTTATTTATTTTTAGAGTTACACCTGATCTGAGTATAATTGTTTTCACTAGAATAAATTGTCTTCTAAGAACTAACTATAAAAATAAAAGTAGAAAAATGTAATGTAATAAACTATAAGTTATTTCAAATAAAAACTATACACGACTATTGTTGATCATTTTTATAACGTAAGTAGAAGTAAAGTTTACAAATTTATTTTTTTGGTTAAAAGAAGCAACAAAAATTTATGAATCTAACACCGATTGTAGAATAATGTTTTTATACTAATAAAATTTAAAAAAAAACCCGCTAAATAATTATGAGGTTAATAATGTTAATGTTAATGTTAATAGTGTTAATAGTGTTAATTATGACTAATAAGTGTTAAAAAAATGTGCACGAGCATTTCAGGGTAATAGGCGAAAGTCCAAATAACAAGATTAGCTAATGAAAAAATATAAAGTTTAAAATAGCAAAATCGGCAAATTATAATTGATAATAGAAAAATATATTTCTTTTATGCATTTTTAAGTTTGTTTAAATTTCATAACCTTGAATTTAATAAACTCAATTTTACAATGCAAACGAAAGAAAAGGTAAATTAAAATAGCGCCCAAAGGACTGAAAGCTCTTCAACTTTGTGTACTTAGCGATTAAGAGACATTTCCATGAAAATGAATACTTTACAAAACTAAAATTGCCTTCTATTTCACCCGCACTTAAGCCAGACTTGTGTATATTTATAAGTATCAGCTTATTATGAATGGATATCAAACCGGTGATGAATTTTTATAACTTATTTATTGAGGGCCAATGAAGAGTGCAAAAGTAATTAATATTGCAAAAAACACGTTTGTATGTGTTTTTATGAGTCTGCTTATGCTTAGTATGTTTAACGTACAAATTTTAAAAATTACACATTTTTTATTGTTTTTTTTTTACAAAACTAGCATTTTTGGAAGAATAACGTCATTCTTATAAAAATGAAAACATGTAAAAATCGATAACTAGGTTAGTGTTCTGTTCAAAATACTAGTTTTGAGTTCTCAACCAAGGACTATTTTGTACAAAAAGTTTAAATCAGTGTGCAGCGATGAATCTTAGGTGCTAAACTTTGTAATTTTACTATAAATCAACGTTTTTCTTGGAGACATATAAAAGCTTAATTTTGGTCGTGGGCATCATTTTTTATGCAGATTTTATTTTGTATGAACTGCAGCTATAAGAATAAGACAAAAGATTATAAAAATTTAATATGTATAAAATAAAATATACTACTTTTAGTTTCTTTTGCTAAAATAATATTATTTTTTAAAATGAATGGCACAAAGTCATCTAAAACAAAGTAGTTTTTTAACAAGCAATTAACGCGAAAATGTTATCCATCAGAAACAATGTGCAAATGGCACTGCTGTTAGAAAATTCTTTTATAACTAAAAGTCTACCAACACATATTGCCTAAAAAAGCTTAATCTCGTTAACAAAAAAAACTGACCCAATCAGCGAGTTATGGTGTTGTGTTTTGTGTTGTGTGTTTGGATTGTTAAAAAATTAAAGTGAATACGTGTTAAAAATAGTATTTCGAAATAAATAAATAAAGAAATAGTCAGTCAGCATACGCCGATCGTTGCGCCAGCGGTATTGAAAGGAATGGAAAGCTGGGAGGGATGATCCGCTTTTCTTTTTCGCTTCGGAGGAATTCTGAAATCTTCGCCTCCCGCCAGAGGGCGATTCCGCGACCGAAAATCCGCTTCTAACCCTCACTTTCTGCGCACATCCTCTCTTGAAGTTTTTAAAATAAGTTTTTATAAAATTGAACGCAAATACAAGTAAGCCTATTGCCAAATCATCAGCATTTTTGAAGAAAATAAACTAGAATCGTTGAAAAATCGATTTGTCGTGCTTATCATAAGCTTTCAGTTTAAGTTTTTATTTAGCAAGCAATTAAAATATGCGTGAAATGTTTTTGGTTTAATCAATTTTTTGTAAGAAGGTGGGTTTCTCCTTTGGAAAATTGTTCCAGACGTTTAAATAAAAAAAAAAACTAGAAAACAATAGAAACGGCTAAAAATGATTTATCGTGTACTATATTTTTTCAGATTTTTGTAATATGAGTACGGAAAAATTACGGTAAAGTGATCAAACAAAAATATGGAAAAAGAATCAACCGAGAGTAAATGTCCACACGAATGCAAACGCACCTTAGACTTCTAACAAACCACAGAAGCCGAAATTTGCGAACGAACCACACCTTATAAACGCAATATTAAAACTTAAAAGTAAAGATTGGATAAAAATGTTAGTTTTCGCCGTTTTAATTAAAAATAACTATTTTTGGGAGATAACACTATAGTTATATAACAAAAATTTTCTTAATTTTTGTAAACATATTAGACATAATAAATATTAAACTCCAATTAGTTAAGTGTTAATGTTTATCTTAGATAAATATCACTGAGAAATATATAGGGCTTTTAACAAGCTGTAAAAATTTAGTTAAATTTTTCCTGAATTAGCTTAATATTTTTAAATAGACAATAATAGAAAAAAGTTAACAACAATAACAACTTTTAAAAAAAGTTTGTCATAAGTATTAAGTATGTTGGAACATTAATTATCAAAGAACGTTTGAGTTCACATTGAAATAAATAAAACACCAAAAAGTATTTGAAGTTATATTTTTATGTGTAAGAAACAACTATAAATTTGAAAAAGTGGCGATTTCGCGCTTGTCAAAAATTGCTGTGAGTAATTTTTTTCAATTGACATTTTATCAAACTAAAAAAAATGCAACAGTGCTGTGTGATTAGATCAATTTATAAACAAATCATTATCATATGGCAGAAATTTTTATTTAGTGAGCAGCTGGCCAAACCAAATGCAAATTTTTTATAGTCCACATAATGTCCATCTCAGACTAGTCCACATCTTTTCTGTCTAAACATACGTCCGGGGAAAAATCGCCCCTTTTTCCTGCTCTATTCTTAGAGTATTTTTCAAGGCTAGTCTACCACTTTTTTTGAATTAAATTAAAAAATAGCCTAATAAACTAGTTTTAGCTGCGCAATGACATATGTTTATAATCATTCCGTTGCCGAGATATACTTTTTTAAATAAAAAATAATAATAAGAAGATGATGAATTTAAATTACGAAATTTACCCACGTTGTTTAATTATAGTTAGTGCGGTGCAGTGGCGCTCCAGACAAAGTTTACCTACGTTCTCTAAATATAGTTGGCGCGATGCCGTGCGCCAATGATTGCAATTATAATTCTAAAGTAAAAATTATAATAAAAAAAGATGATGAACATGAATTACAAAATTTACTCACGTTCTCTAGGTATAGTTGGCGCGGTGCGGTGGGTTAAATTGCAGTGTGGCACCCCCTCACCACCGATGATTATCTACCGGCACGTGGCGCTCCCGCGCCACCGACGCTTATTATTTTTTTTTAATAAATAAAACTTTGAATTAATTTTGTCATCAGTAATGCAAGAATTAAAAAAAGTGTTCTGTTGTTTTCGCCGATTTCCGCGCGGTTGAAGCAGATGGCGCTGGGAACTTTTCCGTTTCTGCCACCATTTAAAACCGGTCTGCTTTTTTTGTGAGGTTTTTATGAGGGGATGTTGGTTGTCTGCTCTGTACAATCCTTATTGTTGCCAAAAGGCTGTTATTGTGCGGTTGGAAGGTTTTATTTGTCTATTTTTCAATTTTTTATTTTGATCAATAAATCGATAACAAGGACCTAAATCAAAAAAGTGCTTCGTAAAAAAGTTGCGTAATTCCTTCTTCTTTCTTATGAGCCCATGTTTATTTTTGATGAATCAGTAACGAATGAGGAATATCGCTTTTAAGGATGGAGCTTTGGAATAATAATAATAATAAGAAGAAGAAGAAGAAGAAGAAAAAGAAGGTTCTGAATTTCAAAATTTACCCACGTTCTCTAATTATGGTTGGCGCGGCGCCGCGGGGCTAAATCGCCCCGTGGCGCTCCCGTGCCACCCATGATAAACTAACATTCCAACATTTTAAAATTAAATAAAACAAATTTCGGTGTTTTACTCCATTAAAAATGACTACCAGCGTCTGTATTTTTTTTGTTGCGCAGCTAGACTCGCAGTGCGAAAATAGTCACAGTGCGAATAAAGCAGCATAGAGTGCAAAAAAAGTCGCAGTCCCCACTGCGAAAAAACTAACACTGTGTTAAAAATCGCAGCGCGGGAAAACTAGTAGAAAATGGCGGATTTTTGCGGGAAAAGTCGCACACGAATTTAAAAGTGCGACTCGCAAAATTTTCGTCAAAAATTTAGTGTACATTCGGACATTCTGTTGTGTTATATATTCTTGACATAAGTAATTATTACTTTTTTTTTAATCGCGCCCTAAACGCAGCCCAGCGTCTCAGTAGCCGTTCGAACGGAAACTGGTACTTATTTATGCGTTTAAATCATGTTTATCACGCTTAAAAATTAAAAAAAAGTACATTAAAACCACAAATAGAAAAATCATTTAATTAAGTAATAAATAAAAGAAAATAACATATTTTTATTACAAAAACGGATAAAAAAAGCTGAAAAACTGCTGAAGCTTTTGGACTGACCAGCTGTCATAAAAAGTTTACCTTTACTTAATGAGTGAAAATTCTGACCTTCCACCTCAAGTCAATACTCCCTCTTCAAGTTATTGTCTTAACTCATCGAGAAGGTGTCTTTGCCCTCCCAGAAAAACTAGAAAAATTCTAAAGCGTTGTAAACGTCTAACATACGGCGTCAGATTTTAATGACAAAAAATTTTAAATAATGGTTTCTTATGATTTTACAGATTTGGTAATACGCAAATATTTGTATTTTTGAGTTTATTTTTGTCAGTTCACAATGATCCTGCTGTTGAATAAATGCAATTTTACGTTATTTAATGTCAAAAAAAGTATAACTGTAAGTTTACTTGCTATTGAAACCAGTTTTACAAAGAGGACTTTGTGAAATATCAGAAAAAAATCCTGCTTTTCTTGCAAGGCTCTTGGCACGGCTAATTGAGCACTTCAGAAAGTTCAATCGAATTATTGCCTGGTGTGACATTTCAAAACACAGAATTAATGTTTTGCTAATATGCTAATTGAATGAACTTCAAACTAAAGTTCGATTTTGTGACCATGCGTATCGAACTAAACTCAATTGCCATAAGGAAGTGTCAAGTCAAAAAACAAAAGTTTAAATTTCTAAAAAAATAACTTCAAATGTTCCAAATGGCGCTAAATTCTTAATAATACTTTAAAAACACAAAATTTAATCACTTTCAGTTCATAATTTAACAATTTATGATTTTGAAGAAGGATTTCATTTCTAATTATTTGAAATGGTTTAAGTATTACTAAAAATAAAAAGGCCGTTTAAGTTTTGTTTGTGGAATTTTAATTTAAATTTAAATACCGTCGTGTTTACACTCATATAAAAGCTCTAAACTCGATGTCAAAAATATTAATTTTTAATTCGTATACCCAATGGGTACCACTTTTAGATTTATAATATACCCCGCAAAAATTTTTTATCAAAATAAAAAAAGGAAATGTTTTAGTTTCAAATGTAAGCGGTCCTTGACCAGTTAAATGCTGCAGCATACAAGTGGGTTTTGAAGTTATCTTTGTTAAAAATGCGGTTTAGTCGGACGGAATGACAAGTCTGATTACGTTCACAGCACCTTTTGACCTTTTTCTGCTGCATTTTATGGCTGGTTATAACTGAAATTACAAAAATGTAATAATATTGACAAGTAACCAATAAAGTTGCTTTAATTTTATGATTTTATAGGAAAGCATTCTGTTAAATGGCAAGAAGATATTGATGATGGTTCAAATGACAATTTAGAAACCAGGTGAGTACTTATTAGAATTTTTAACAAAAAGTAAATATCGACATATGATGAAAAAATAATAAACAAAAGTTTGAGGGCATTTTTTAAACTTAGTATTGTAATATAAATTGTTATGCTTATAAAACAAAAATTGTTGACTTGATCTGTGATTTTTTTAAATAAAGCAAATATGGCGCTAACAGCAAAAATATATAGAACTTAATTAATAAAAACGATGTCTAAATTATAAAAGATATGTGTCAAACCAAATGATGCGCATATTGTGTATATTTTTAAAAACTATCAAAAAGTATGCATATTATTTAAAACGTGCATATGTATTAATATTTTGAAAATTATATGAAGGCGGTTGCAATTTTTTTTAAAATATGCATTTGTATGCATATAGTTTTTAAATTATGCTAACATACTCATAAGTTTTCAAAATATATATACATATGCATACATTTATATGTGGACATGTATGAATGTTTCTTTAAAAATTATATGCATATGTAAGCATAATTTTTAATAAATTTGTATATATTTATGCATATAATTTTTAAAATTTGTATAGATAGACATGAGAATGCACAGACACATTTTGAAAATATATTCATCCACATGCATATCTTTTGAAATTATTTGCACACATATCCATAGAAAAATATGCACGCGCTTGCATATTTTTATACTGATATTTTGTATAGTTTTTTTTATTAAATTAAATTTTTGTCACTAAGTTCATTTTTGCAGCCTTGCTGCAAGAGAAATGTTTGCTTTTTGATTCATATACCAAATTTTTATAAGAGTTTTTTTAAAACAGCAAATAAACAAGAAAAAAAAATTACGAGTGGAAGTGAAGTTTACATTTTTATGCATTAATATTATTCATTTTAATATAAAAAAAAATTTTTTTATTGATTTAGAGCTAATAAAACTGGAAAGAAAAGTTTGCAAGATGCAAAAGAAGTATTGTTTATTTTGTTTGATTTTAATATTAATGTAGAGTTTTTATGATGTTTTAAGTTTGGTTTTGAGCTTTCAAATTCTATCAAATTTTATAATAACCTTAAAAAATGCTTTTTAATCTACGACAAAAAACTAAAGGATTTCGCCCACGGTAAATTTTTAGACAAAATAGCTTTAAACTAGTCCACTGGTATGTAACATGTTTACAACTATCTTTGACAATCGCATACTTATTACGGTTAAAGCTTGTTTCACACTACGTCGCTTAGGACGTATGACGTAAACTTATAACGTATACTTCTGACGTATGACGTAAGACGTAATGGCCACCAGTTCACACCACGAAATCGAAAACGTATGACGTAAGACCTTTCAGTTGTGTTTCGCATTAAAAACCATTTAATTTCTTTGCTAAAATCGCCAGTTTTCATACGTGAATATTGGACTCTTCAGTTTCAGCATGTTTTGGTTTTTTATCGAGCGAAAACAAAAAAAAACAAAGAATAAATACGTTTGTGGGTAAATCCTAAGGCAAAATCTTTTAAAAACTCAAAACTCCTTAAAAAAATCTCAAGCTTCCCCCTCGGGATAAGTATATAAACTTCCTGGTGCCTTTTATAACTAAAAAGATTTTATTATTGTGTTTTTTTTGAAAAAAAAGAAAATTTTGTAGTAATGGTTCACAAGTATTCCTGAAAAAACATTTACAAACGCTTTTTATCGATTTTATACTGCACGTGCACTGAGAAGTATTCAGTAAGGTTTACTTTCAATGTTTTCAAATTAGAAATTTAAAAAATTCCACAATAGACATAAAAATTTCAAATTAGGTCCATTTCGGACGAGATTTGTCAATTTTTTGACCTGAATGAGATTTTTTGGCATAATTTATTGCCTGTAATAATTGTTTACATATTTTTACCGTGTAACATGCAAAAATTTGAAGAAAATACAGCAGAAAAATTAATTAATCAGCCGCAATTAATAAATCTGCGCAGTTTTTTTGCTTCGCTTACGTCAAAAATGACGTAAGGAAAGAGTACCGTTCTATCTTTCTTACGTCTTAAGTGGTGCGTCTTACGTCTTAAGTATGACAGTGTGACCTGATCAAGTTTACGTGTTACGTCTTAAGTGCTACATCATACGTCTTAAGTGATGTAGTGTGAACCAACCTTAAATCGGTAAAAGCCTTTATTTTTATTTATTTGCAAATTGAAACTTATTTAAAAAATTCCGCGAAGATTTTGTTCAATAAAAGTGGTAAAGCCCTAAAAACTACAAAAAACACACAGTTTTATTTATTGATGGGAGGGAGACCCATGACAAAGACATTGAACAACATTTTAAGATATTTTTGAAAATTGTAAAACTAAAATGGTTATTTTTATGCTTACATATAAAAAGGCTTATTTTAATTTAATTTTTTTTAGATTATCATTGAAACAAGTAGTCTGGAACAGCCCTCAACACTTATGGATAAAACGTAAAATTTTTAATATAAAATAATTTTTTGACCATAAAAATTCTTAAGCACTCCCATACAGTGTAGTAAAAACGATTTTCCTATTTCATGTGTCCGGCACAAAAAAATTGTTTTTAAAATAATACATTATGGAAAGAAGTTATACTTTTTATGAAAGAATAATTTTGTTGCAGAACTATTATACCGTTCTGTACAAAGACAAGCGTTAAGAAATTTGTTTTGGCGAATATATATAACAAATTGCGTATCATAAACTTATATCATAACTAAAAACCGAAATGTGCATTAATTTTACACTAATATATTCTCCGTGGGATTAAATTTAAACCTTCCTTTTTTCAATTTTTAAATTCAAAAAGTCACGAAAAATCGCCAAGAATTACAAAAAAGTAGATTTTATATTAAAAACAAAAATCTGGCATATTATAATATGCGATTTAGGGTCGATGGAGCCTAGGGAACTTGGAGCTGGAACTTGGAGCCAAAAATAGGAAACTTGGAGCCGTAAGTGGGGAACTTGGAGCCGTAAGTTGGGAACTTGGAGCCAAAAATAAAAATTGCTAAAACGTGTACCTAAGCCTAAGCGAAACCTAAATTTTACCCCAAACCAATTTTTTCTGAAAGGCTCCAAGTTCCCATTGCTCGTGGCTCCAAGTTCCCAAAAACTTTCGATGGCTCCAAGTTCCCTGCTTGTGGCTCTAAAGACCCCGTACCTTTTTCACCTATAAAATTAGCTTGTGAGCCTCGAAGTTTTATTTTTATGCTAGATATTCATATTATAAGATCTTTTAGACTAACACATAAATATATTTTTTTTAAAATTCCTAAAAAGATCTTTCAGATTTCAATAGATCCTATTTTTGAGTTTCGTCCTTTGGGCACTTGGATAAAAATATGATCAGGATTTTACTTGATTATTTTCAATACTATCGTTTATAAGTTTATTTTTTTAAATTTTTTTAGAGTTTTGGAAAAGGCCCCGGATGACAAAAAAAATATTAAAGGTAAATTTTTTTCTATGAAGTTTTTTTGACTTTTTTAAGGGCTTTTTAAACCTGTTACAAGTTTAAATCATGTTGACAAGAAGAAATTGGGAATAAATAAGCTAAAAAATACATTTTTTGCTTATATTGACGAGTTTAAATCAAGAATAGAAATCTATAGGGTGCCAAACTAACACAAATCTAGAAAAATACTAATAGGCAATCTAAACAAGTAAACAAAAAGTCGAATACCTTAATTATAAGTAATTATAAGCTTATGTTTTTTTAGACTGACTAGCAATCAAAGTAACTGCGCTACGACAGAAAGCGCAACCTTTTGCTATTTTCAGCTACGTCATTTAAATATAAATATTTCCATGCTTGGATTTTATATTGCTTTTTTAATTTTAATTTTGAAATAAAAAAACAATTAGGCGAAAATAAATAGTGTTCAGTTAATAAACATAAATGAAAAATCAAGGTTTTGAAAAAAAAATCTCCACGACATCACGGTAAGATTCGCCTGCTTAGGATGTTAAATTTAATTATTTTATTAAACGAAACAAGAAAATTCAAAATTCTAGAAGCCAAATTATTCTTTGGATTATGGTAAGTTTAATAAATTTTAGGTCATTTCTTTTGTTGATCGGGGTCTCAGAGTAACACTCAGACAGACTTATAGACAAACAACAGACAGATGAGTTAAAGTAAACTAAGTTTAGTTTTTAGTCTATAGCCAATCTTGGCAATTAGGTTAAATTCAGCTTTTGGCTGGAGACATTCATCCCGTACCCCGAAAGGTGGTACCTGGCAGATTTTTGAGAAATTGCCTTTCGAGTTAATTCTTGGATCAGATTAATGAACCCAGCTAAAAATTAATAATTTAAAAAAATAAGTTGCTAAAAAAAGTTTCAGCTGGCGAGGGCCTTGGAAAACTAAAGGTTTCTTTTTTTAGCAACTTATGTTGTTGTTTGGTTGAGTTCATTAACCTGATCTAAGTGTGAGTTTAAAAAGCAATCGTTCAAGAATCTTGTCAATTGTTTATTCTAAGAATTTTTAAATGTAAAGTTTTGCCAACGATATTACATTATGTTGCATAAAAATTGAGATGGTAATACTTATCAGAATAATTTAGATATTATTACATGAAATTGGAATAAATTTATTAAATTACGTAAATTTCGGAACTTTTTTTAGATTCAAACGAAAATGTGGATTTAACTCCATTGAAACCGTTTCAATGGTCTCCGCATTTTGCAGGAGATTATATTAACCAAGTGTTTCAAATAAGTCCAGTAAACGAAAAATCCAGCCCATTTGTAAGCAAAATTTTTTATATATTATTGCAAAATACAAAATCATTGTTGTATATTAAGAATCATGTCTTAAATTCAGCCTTTAATAAGCCTTAAGTTTTTTAAGATAACTGTTTTTTAGAGCCGTAAGCTGGAAATATGGAGTCGTAGAAAAATGTTGGGAACTTGAAGCCGCGAAAAATGAGAAATTGGGGACTTGGAAATTTTGGAAAGTTGCAGCTCTAAATAAAAATAGGTTTAAACTAAAGCTTAGTAATAGTCTTAGTGAAATTTATTTTCGGCTTAAACTTTCCAATTTACAGCTTGAAGTCCATATTTTCGACTCCAAGCTCAAAATTCCGTCGGCTAGATCAAATTAAATCGGCTAAATCTTTTTTAAACAAAATTTGTTAAGAAGCATATTTGTTGCTTCCCAGCTTGAGATCATAAAGCAAAAATGTCATCAGTTTTGTTAAAACTATACATTTAAAGTAAAATAAAAATTTTTAAGCGTTTTAAGGAAAACCCTTTTATTTGTATAGTTGAATCGATATGTTTTAAATTATTCTAGTATATTTCGCAGTTTTTCAGTTTTTATTTAGAAACTTTAAATTAAATAACATTTTTTACAATTTTTAGAGGTATATATTTACAAGTAAATGCTACCAGAGTTAAAAAAAACACGAAAAGTGCAACAGGACCAGAAGCTGGGACCTATTTCACTTTTTCAATTTTAGTTTAACATGAAATAGTTTAACATTGTGTGCCGTAAAGTATTATCGTCAACATTTTAAATTTAATATAAATTAATTTTAGAAGGCTGGTAATTTTTCTGGAGACCAATCACATCCAAGACCTCTACAACAAGATGGAGAAGAAGGAACTATTTCTTTTCACTCCAAGCAGTTTTTAAATGAGCCAGTCAGTCAAGATCAGAAAAATAGACTTATAAGAGAAGCGTTCGCTGATAGTTTAAACCATATTCTATGATGCTAAAATTGAAATTATGCGTTCAATATGAAAAATTGAAAGGTTTTAAAGTGGTGTTTTATTAAAAATCAAATTTAGACAAATCGTAAAATCTAAAATATTCCATAAACTACAATTTTTAGCTTACAAGTTTAAATCAATTTTAAAATTTTATACATCTATTGATACCCTGCTGTATAGCGGTGATTGTTGTGCACATTGAGTCCATGATTGCATTAAATGGGACAATGCATGCACCTGTAGCAATTGTAGAAAAATTAAAAATAGTGTTGTTAAGGTTTTTGTATTTGCTCATATATCACAATAATTACATTTTTGCTATTTAAACATGTTCCCGAGATAAAATCTTCCGTTTTTTTATTTGTCTAAAACATTTTGACGTGGAACAACTGGCTTATTTTTGGCGATTCATACACAAAGTTGTGTAAAGCTTTATATATATATATAAAACAATCCTATGAACAATACAGATTTTACTGATAGTGTATACAATTTACTACATTGTTAATGGCCAATTGGTGAAATTAACGTTGTCGGACATTAAGTCAGTTGCCTTGAGGTTGTCAAAAATTAGGTCAGTTAAGCCCGGTTCACACTGAGGTGGCAATGCCACCGGTGGGAATGCCACCGCCACCGGTGGAAATGCCACCAGTGGCATTGTCACCGCTGGAGAGCATTTCGTTCGCGTGTAGAGCTAAGAAAATGTCGGTAACTTTTTTACTTTTTACTCTTTTTTTACTTTTTACTCTTTTCACTACTTCCCAGCTGTTTGCCTGGTTAATTCGGTCCATGTATGTTTTTTATCACTTGTAATAAAGTTCCGGACGGTTCCGAACTTGATTAGAAGTTCATCCGAATCAGTAGCCATATTTTTTAAAGTTTTATTTCTGAAAAGTATTATGGTCGAAGAAACATTAACAAAATTAAAAATTTTCTTTTTAATTATTATAGGTAAACGATTTTGTTTTTAGATTTTTTTAATAACCCTGTTTTTAGATTGTTTAATACTCTTTTAACCTAAGGCCGCGCAATAAATTATATTAGAAACTGTGCAGCGGAAAAATTTGCAAATCTTTTATTAATGCATAAAAATTGGAAATTCATATTCAAGCACTTTTCCATCCATGCTATGTATGTAGGTATGTTTAAAATTCGTAAAAACTACTTAAATTTTTATATAAAAGATCATTTGTTTTTGTTTGTTTTGATAAACACGGTTTTGGTATATAATTTTTTCATTTATGCAATTCACGCGTTTTCACGCGTTTTTCTATACAAACCGCAATATTTAGCTGGTTTTGCTTATACAGTGAAAGCGTTTTTGTAAAAACCATAATATTTTTCATTGATATTTTAACGATGCGCGCGTTCCCATGCGTTCTTTCTTGACAGAGCTGCCACCGGTGACGGAGTTGTGGAGTTGTAGAGTTGCAATGCCACCTTGCGGTAGCATTGCCACCGCGAGGTGGCATTGCAACCTCAGTGTGAACACGTCATTTGTTTAACATTGGACAAAACAGCGGTGGCAATGCCACCGGTGGCATTGCCACCTCAGTGTGAACCAGACTTTATACTCGATATGAATAAAATATGTATTCGGTTTAAAAAAGAATTATGTATATTATAACGAAATGTTTTGGATAAAAAGTTTGTAAATTTTTACAGTATTATAGGTTTGAAAAAATAATAATCAGGTGTTGCACTGATTGATTCAGGTCATTGACAAATTAATTTTTTTTTTCATGTTTATGTTGTTTTCGCTGAGAGTTCCATTTTAGTGTTCCATTTTGGTGTAATTGTAAACGGATTTAGATAGAAATAAGTTATCTAAAGATGAATTCTACCAGGATGAAAATAGCAGGGTGTAACTCTCTAATTTCCTCAAAGAATAGTAACCACTCTTTCTTTGAGAAAATATCACGTGCAGAGAACCATGTGATGCAACTAAATAATCATCGGTTACCAACCAACCAACATCCTTTTTTTTTAATTTTTTTTTTGTTTGTGTGTTTATTCTTTATTTCTTTCTGAAGGAAAGCGGTTACGCCCTTAATGTCAGCCTGAAAAATTTTAGCTTTAGTGCAGATAACATACTATATCTATAACCTATTTATTTAAATTCGATTAGATGTTGTTTGTTTGTGTCCCTAAGGACCCAGCCGAATTCCAGAAACAGCAAAAACAAGTGTTCACAATTTAAATTCGATTAGATGTTGTTTGTTTGTGTCCCTAAGGACCCAGCCGAATTCCAGAAACAGCAAAAACAAGTGTTCACATCAGTTTCCCAGATCCCAGATCCCAGTTCTCAGAAAGACTTGGAGCGGCGCTCCAACTTCTGGGAAAAAATTAAGGGAAAGCGAGCGGAGAGGCGTCTTCGCGCATATATCACAGGCGCTCAGTGCACACATATAGATTTTTTACGTAATAATGTTGGTAATTATGTTAATTAAAGACACAATATTGATTGACACAACACCAGCTGCACAATATTGATTTTTTTACAAACTTCTTTTGCCCAATTATCAAAAGTCTCCGCTTCTTTTTTTGTGTTGTTTTTTCAGACATGCGTACAAATATTGAGCGAAAATTGTTGTTTTTTAACCAAAACATTGCTAACACAATATTTTTCTGTTGATTAATCAATTTAGCACGTTAAAAATTTTTTATAAAACTTTTTTGTGTTTTTAACGATTATTTTGTATTCGTAAATACGATTTTACAACGCTTCATATGTACATATTTTAATTAAAATGCTCTGCTTCTGTTTTGTTCTGTTGCTTAATTAAGGCGGGCGAATATGAAACAAAAATTGTTGGTTTTTATCAAAAACATTGCTGAAACAATTTTTGAAACAATTTTCAAGTTTTTTATTGTTGAAAAACCAATTTATATTATCAAAACGCTTGTAAAATATCATTTCATTTCGTTTAGAAATTAAAAATCCATTTTAAATATTTTGTTTTGATTTAAATGAGTATATATTTACGCACTTGATTTGACTAAAACAATTCCCGCAGTTTTTATCCGCATCGCGCGAGTAAACAGTCAGACGAGTTAAGCCGTTTCTGGGATCTGGGATATGGGAATTGGGATCTGGAAACTGGGAACTGAGATCTGGGAACTGGAATCAGGTGTGAACGGGGCCTAAAATTTGTATAAAAAATATGTAAACTGTAATAAAAACTTAAGTAATATTTTATTTCTACAACCAAAACAATCAAATTAATTAAAAAAAATTATTGTGTCATAATTTATTAACCATTTAGATTTTTATAGGATTTTTCTAAGCTATATTGAAAAAAATTAGAAAAAAAAATGTCTTATAATATTCGACACTAATAATGCTTCTGCGAAAGCTCCAGAGCAGCTCCTACGCTCAAAATTTATGTGAAGTCACTGAACAATTAAACAATATTGTATTTTAGCTTTTCATAAACTTATATTTAAACTTTTAAAATTAAAAAAAAAACGTTAAAAATAATTGTAAAAAGCTGTTAAAATACTGCAGAACTTATTTTAAAGGTAAACTAAGTTTTAGGTATCAGAATAAAAGACCATCGGAACTTGTACGACTTAATTAAATTTTTCTGATTATTATACATAACGTCTCGGTCATGAAATGTAAAGTGCATTTTACGTTTCAGTGTTGGGAGTTTTTTTTGATGCGTTTTTAAATCGTTTTTCGAATATATTTAGTGCAGTTCACAAATCATTTATAAGGTGTATTTATTTACAAAATTAAATTTATTTTAGCAAAAAATACCAAAAACTTCTTTGCTCTTTAAACTTTAACTTAACAAATTAATTTATCTTTTCTGACTATTATAACATCTGGAAAAACATCTCATTGTTGTATTGTTGTATGTCATTAAATTATTAGGTTTTGGTAGTCCCAGCAATGAAAATGTAAAGTCTAGAATTGAACAGCGAGAGTGTCGATTTTTTTTTTGATACGCGATATTTAGCACAAATATACAGAGAGTGTTGAAGGTTATTTGATAAAATGTTTGATGTAGTAACGTCACTAATAAATGAATTAATGTTAATTTACACGATCTAAATAATTAATCTACATCAATCCAGGCTATTCATCTTGAGTTGAAGACATAACCTAGAAATATATATTTACTTCAAGTCATTGATTTTGGATGTGTGGAGTTGATATTTTTTACACGCACTTTTAAATATGTTTGCGAATATATTTTAAGTTTTAATTTTAATAGCCATAGTTTTAATTAGCTATAGCGCAGTTTTAGCTTTTTCAGCATTACCAACAATAGAAAATTCAGACTTTTCTTTTTTTCCATATCCAGTAGAATAGCCCGCAGAAAAATGCAGCAAGTTCCAAAACAGTTATTACAGATGCTCCCATAAATGCTCCCATAGCGCCACCGATATTGGCTAATACTGAAAATGCAGTAACTGTATTGAATTCGGTTGTCACCAACACCTATAATTTTTTGTATTGAAAATTTCAAAAACTAACACAAACTGAGGTTTGTGATAAATCATGTTTTTGGTGAAACAAAAACAATGTTAATCAAATACATTTCGTCCTCAAAAATATAAAATAATTAAAAAATAATTAATTAATATAAAATTTTTTACCAAAAGTTGTGTACAGTTAGGCCTGGCTCACACGGAAGTAAGAAGTAACAACGCGTTCACACCACAACAGCGACAGTGTAAGGTTGTACACGTGGCAAGACCGCATTGTCACTAATTACTTGTTACTTTTTACTCTGGTGTGAATTAGCCCTTGGAGTTAGAATGTGAGATAATTATCAGTTGTTCATAAATAACGTCAAATTACAATTGAAATAACTGTTAGATTAGATTTTGGCAGGGCAGCGGATTTTCAGGGGATTGTCAACCAGGGCTATAATGAAAGGTACCTGGCAGATTCTTTAGGAATTGTCTTTAAAGCTGACTCTTAGATCAGATAGTATGAACCCAGTGAAACATTAACAAACAGAGTTGTTCAAAAACACCTCCTCTGGTTTTCTAAGGCAAGACCCTGCCTTAGAAAACTAAGGGACTGCATGGTTAACTCACTTTAATGGTGTTGTGAGCACCGTATTCAATTGTCACTGTGCTCTGTTTAAAGTGTTACTCTTAATCTGGTTTAGATTGGGCTTTAAAAGTTATTGCGTCAGTTCAACAATATTTTACAGTTTTATTGTAAATTGCAGTTCAACGAAAATTAAAAATATAACATTTATTAAAATTCAAATAAATCGCCGTTAACTTTATAAGTAGATTAACCGTAGTTAAAAACAAATATTGATTAAAACGTAAATATAAACAAAATAACCAGAAATTCACCTTAACGCAAGTAACACAATTCGAAATATTTAAACAAAGCATTACACTTTTGCCGCCGCACCCTACAAACAAATTATAAAAAAAAGAAAGTTTTTTTTAATTAACGCTTTTATATTAAAGGATTTTTTTAATTAAAAATTTAAAGAATTAACGGTTTTTATTAATTATCAAATTGTTATTTATTAATAAATTGTTTTTTAGATTTTTTTAAATTTTTTAAAACAAGAATGATTTTACAAATTAGAAGTTTTTGATTTATAAAAGAAATAGCTGCGTTTTTTCCAATATGTTTGGCTAAATCTTTAAATTCCCGCCACAAAACAGTATTATAACTATAATCACATATTGTATAGTTTTTATTGTTTTTGTTTTATATCTTGTAAATTAGAAAAATGTGAAACCAAGTGTTTTTTTTAATCCATAACAATTCCATTTAATATTTGTATCGATCCTTCAATTTGTTTGCAACTGACCAAATCACTATCATTCAAATAAGCAATAATATCATCTTCTTATGATAATCAGAATAAATGAATAATACATTAAGCTGATAGCTCTATTGAATTAAATGAATAAGCAAGCCAGATAAATAAGCATTTCATCTAACTTCATCGAAATGAAAGAATAAACAGGCCAGATAAATGAGCATATCATTTATCTATCAACCAGATGAGCATATCATCCAGCTAATAAAAAAATATAATTCCATTGAAATAAATAAATAAGCAGGCCAAATAAATGGTCATAACATATAACTCCATCAAAATAATGAATAAAAAGGCCAGATAAATGAGCATATCATTTATCAATCAACTTGATGAGCATATCATCCAGCTAATAAGAAAAATAACTCCGTTGAAATAAATGAATAAGCATATCATTTATCGATCAACCAGATGAACATTTTTCCACATCTGCTTCCAATGGAATCACATTTTTTATGCATCAGACAGTGGTTCGACCATTTGGTTTCCTGATTTTAACAGTTCTAATAACACCGCTTTTATTAACGAGCACTGCCTCTATCTTACCTAGTGACTACTGGCGACGTGGAAAATTTTTGTCTTTAATGAGCACAATTTTCCAGGTTCTGGATTTCTTTTCAAATTTGCTCTTCCGCCAGGTTTTCCTTGAAATCCTCGTTTAGACAAAGCCAACAAATAGAGTCCAGACCAAGTTTTCCAAAAGTCTTGAGGTAGACGTTGATCTTTTTTTCATGAATCCATCAAAGAGCGTTTTGTAGATGATGGGGTTCCAATGGAAGATTTGGGGAAATAAAGTGCGCAGGTGTCAATAAGCTTTGGGGATAATCTTTGATATCTTCACCTTGATATACCAATGGTCTGCAATTTAAGCAAGCTTCAATTTCAACAACTGTGGTTTGAAGCTGATCATAAGGTAATCGTCTGTTTAATAGGATCTTTTTGAGAGCTCTTTTTACAAGGCCCACTAATCTTTCATAAAATCCTCCATACCAGGAACTAAACTGAGGCAAAAATTCCCAATGGATATTCCTTTTAGCTATGAATGGGCCAACAGATTTAGACAGTTTCGAAGATCTGACACATTTTTCACATTTACAAAACTGTGTGCCATTATCAGAGTAAATTACTTCAGGGGTTTCTCTTCTAGTAATGAAACGCCTGAATACACAAAGAAAGACTTCAGCAGAAAAAGAAACTGCAAGTTCTAGATGAAGAGCTCTTGTTGCTGTGGAAGTGAAAAGTACAAACCACACTGTTAACTCCGCCACTGTTTATACAGTGCCTGTCCCAAACCAAGATAAAGGAGAAGGGTTATATAGAACTTGTAGCAGTTTCTCTGTAAATTTTTCTACGTGGGATGCCTGCAGCCAGGATTATCTACATTGATGATGTCGTCGTTAAACGGCTAGGAGAAAAGCGTGACGGAAATCCCTGCATTAAGATTTGCTGACAAGTTTGTCACAGTTCTGCCGCTCCTAATGAAGATCATGGATCAGAAGGTTAAAACAGAACAATTTCCTAGCATCCAAAAGAACAGGGAAAAAAGACTTATTTAAAGCAAGAATCTGTGCCACAACAGCAAACAGAAGAAGTACGATCTACACTTTTGACTGGGATTTATTTTTATTTGTAATAAACAATGGACCCATGTAATCAATTCCTATGTTTTGGAATGATGTACTTTTTGTTGCTCGACTTTCTAAAAGATTTCCTGGATCTGAATGTTTGAATGCAGCCCCTTCATATCTCCAGCACAAGAGACAATTGAGAATCACTGATTCAACTGCTTTTTGTCCTTGTGGAATCCAATTTTTTTGTCTGATACTCTCTAAAAAGTGACCCTAAAAAATTCGTTGAAAAAAAAGTCGTAAATCACATTTTGATTAAATTAACAAAATAAGTAGGTAAGAAAAGTGTTGCTATAATATTAGTTGATTGAACGAAAAAATTTGTAAAATTAACTTAGAAAAATCTCGTTGAAATTGATAATTGCTCTTTACATATTAAACATACAGTTTTGTCTCGTGCGGCGGTTTTTTATTTTATATTTAAGTTTACCACTAAAGATGAATACTATCAGGGTGAAAATAGGTAGGTGGTAAATTAACCACTCGTTCTTCAAGAAAATATCACGTGGAGAGAAAAACCTGACGCAACTTAATAATAATTGGTTACATCACCACTGACCCTTTTTTTAATTATTTTTATTCTCGCACGTTCATTCCTTTTTTCTTCCTGACGGCGAGCGGTTACGCCCTTAATTGCAGCCTGAAGGATTTTGACTTTAGTTTTGTTATTTGTTCCACTATTTATATAAATATATTCTACGAAAATAACCAAATCCTATGTGTAACTGAAGTCAAATTCTTTCAACCTTCATTTTTTTTGTTCTATGTTTATTATTAACTAAAATAATGGTTTTAAAACAAAAAATAAGGTTCGGCCAATTTAATTCGACTTTTTTTAAAGTTTTAATATTTACAACGGGACGTTTGCTTTGATTTTGTTCTAAATATAGCAAACTTGTGAGGATATTTTGTTGGCAATATTGAAAATTCTTCGCTATTGTTAAATCAAAATTACTTTGCAAAGAAAAAAACTCCAAAGGCGCTGATGATTTCTATGGAATTAAGATGGCAGAAATTGCTTGTGTGTGCACTGACTTTAAATCCTTAGTTTGAAGTGTGTAAAATTTTCTATTAGGGATTTTAAGTTTTTGCAACACTTTATTTTTTTTTTAAAGTGTGAAATCTGCACTTTCGTTTACAAAACAAATTAAGGAAGGACAGTCTAAGGTAAGAAATGTTTTGTATTTTAATTAAAACAATCTTATATTTGAAAAGTAACCATAAATCACTTTTTTCTTCACCCTTAAAATGGTTAAATAAGAAAAAATATGGAAAAATGTTTGGCCGAAGAAGGACTTTTCTTCTCGCCATCGCGCTGAAACTAAAATAAAAGAAAAATTTGGAAGTTAAAACTATTGTTTTCGATTTTTAATTTATTATGCTTGTTAAGTATTATAAATTCTTGCTTCAAGTAAACCTATTCTATGCATCTTTTAACCGGAGTTTTATCGGAAAAATTTTATTGTAAGACGGGAGTTTCACTAATTTTTTAATAGATCTTTGATAAATAAAAAAAGTTACTAATTTAGTGAGCGGATCCTTTCCCGTTAAAAAAATTCGTAGAAACTTACTAATTTCTACGTTATATTAACCAATCACTTTTAAGAGAGTAGCTACCAATGTATGTTGAACACCACAATGGAAGACAAATTGGTGAACAGACTGAATAATTAGTTTGGTGTAAACGTGGCCTTTTGGCAAAAGTATTGGTGCTTTGGCGCTTCCAATCAAGTGGTTGTGGTCATCTGCTTAAGTTTAAGTTTTAATTTTTTTGTTAACTCTGTTTCCTTCTCTGATCCTGATCTAAGGACCCTAAATTCATCTGGAAAAGATTCCATTTGAACGTTTTCCAGCAAAATCAATGAAACTTTGTGAAGTTCTTGTGGTGTTAGATCACCAGACGCAATATTTATTTTTTGACATTTTTGAATAAATCGATAGCACCAAGCAAATACTTGTTTAAGTCTTGAGAGGCTCAAATACTTGGTTATTTTAAGTTCAAAAGGCGACATTTCCATTTTTTCATCATTTGAAATGGAACAATATACACTGATGTAATTTGAGCTTTTACCATAATCTTTAGCTGTAAATTCGGAAATAAATCGTGGATCAATTGAATCATGAAAATATATTTTTTTAGGCCAATTTTTTTCTGTTTCAGCAAGCCACCAAGGGCCGGACCACCAGTTAGAGTTTTCAAGTTCTTGAAACAAAATGGGTCGTGTCGCAACATCAGCTGAGTTTTGATCACCTTTAATGTATCAAAACTGTACATTGCGATGATTTTTTTTATTAACGCGATTTTCTACAAACGTTCTGAGATTCTTCTGGGATTTAATCCAAGACAAAGAAACTTTGCTATCCGACCACTGAACTTTTTGATTAATTTGAAGGTCTAATTCAGACTCAATTACTTTTAGAACTTTTACTCCTTTAGAACTTTTAGAACTTTTAGAACTTTTTCTTGGTATTGTTAAAGCTGATTTTGGACGCACAGGTGCCTTACCAAACACAAATGACACTTCATTGCACTTTGCAATTTTTGATACCATGTAAATTACAACAACATATGTTTTGCACTGGCATCACAGAATGCATGCAATTCACAAGTTTGATGCTTTTTTGTTAAGGGTAAAATTCTTCTGGGAAATGTCTTTGCTGCCATGTGACTTAACTTTGCTTGTAATTTAATCCAGAAACTTTTTCAACCAATCTTGTTTTTCTTCCCAAATATCTGGAATCAATGTTTTTCCTTGGATTGTCAAAGGAGAAAAAACCCAAGTGGATCAAATATTCCAGCCACTTTCTGCAAAATTTTTATTTTTGTCACTATAGATTCAATTTAAACTGTTTTCCTTTGATTGCAAGGGTGTCATTTCTAGTGTCACAGTTCTATCAAAGAAATAGCTGCTTTTTTAACAATATGTTTGGCTTTTTCTTTACAAATGGGTTAGATTTAATTTTTGACCAAGGACTTTCACCCAAAACTCTAAAGGGTAGTAAAATAACACTGGCGCGTTTTTCTTTCGTTTTTCAGACGCGCTTTTTACCCTTAATAGTCAGAAACAATTATAGCACGCTTTCTTTTAAAAATTGGAAAGAGATAACTTTCACGTAATTTTTGTTTAAACATGTGGCAGATTTTTATGAACTAAAAAAATCTGTTTTTTTCGGGAACCAATGAAATCTATAATTTTCAAGTTTAGTCTAAGTCGGTGCTGGTTTTACACAGGTATGTATAATTTTGAAATAATTTTTAAACATAAAATATCTTTTATTAGTATTTTAAAGTATATCTTAAAATAAAATTAGTACTCATTTTGTCACCTCATTGGTTCCATAATTTGCGTGAATAGTATAGCTGATGTTATCGGATTCAAGTGCATCTCTGCTAATCCACGGTGTAAT
>JASAMX010009227.1:0-37500 GCA_030248175.1 Microlaimidae sp. YZB2_3 | reverse complement strand
GTTAGTGGTAATATAAATAAAATAAACATTAAACATTAAACATGAAAAAAAAAACGTACTGGAAATACAAAACAAATCAAATTCCAAAAAAAACAGTGGAGTCTTTCAACGACGCGATTTATTATAACCATGCAATCTTTATTAATCAAATCTATATTTATTAAAGCGGATATATCAAACCTTAGAAAATACATATAAAATTTGTCAAAAAACAAACTACTAAATCAATGATTAAACGTATTATTAGAAATAAAAAGGGAGAAAACACACAGAGCCCATGGGCTACTCACATGTGTCTGTCAAACATAGTAAATTTATCAAACGATATATTGTTGATTTCATTTTTAAAAATATTTAAACTTTCAGCTTTAACTGCTACTTCTGGAAGAGAATTATTTATGTGAATTTCAAAACTCACATTTTAAAAAAGATATTTCTCCCTACTGATCTATTGCATACAGGCTTATTAAAAACGCATAAAATTGCGCAATTTATTTAAAGTTTAGATTTTGATGTTTTAAATTTATATTCACTTTTTTATTTTATTTATTCTCTCGGTAGTTATTTATTTATAAAAATAATGGTTTCAAAATTTTTGTGATTGAACAATAAAAAACAAACGGCAAACATGAATATTTTTTTTTGTCGTTTAGCCCATTCCTAGTTTCCATTCTACTGACTCCACTTTTACAACAACTACTACAAATTTCATTTATGCATTTGCAGAATGATTAAAAAATCAAAATCATTAAAAATTATTATTTTATTATTATTGGTCTATTTTATATGAACTGGAACCAGTTTACCATATAAAGTGCATTAAAGTTGCTTGCAGTATAATGATCACACATTATTTGTTAATAAAAAACATTTTTTTTAAATTTTGTTAAATTATCTAAAGATGAATTCTATCAGGGTGAAAATAGCTTGGAGGTAAAGTAACTACTCGTTTTTCAAAAATATATCACGTGGAGAGAATCACCTGAGGCAACTTAATAATAATTGGTTACATCTTCTCTGACAACTTTTTTTTATTATTTTTATTTTTGCGCATTCATTCTTGATTTCTTCTTGATGGCGGGCGGTTACGCCCTTAATTTCAGTCTGAAGGATTTTAACTTTAATTAAACTTTTTTAAAACTATAATAGGAATATTTAATTAAAATTCTAGCAAAAGACGAAACTATGTTTCGTCTTATAAATGTACAAAAAAGCCTTATGTAAAAAAATGGAACAGTATAAAGCTACATAAGTCTAAAAACTAAATGCCAGAAAAGACTGAAACAAGTAAATTAATAACATGTAAATTAATTAAAATTTTAATTAATTAAAATTTTAATTAATTTAGTCTCTTTAAAACATGTAAATTAATAACAGATTTTGTGAAATTTTCAGAAAAACAAAACCGAATAAAAACAATACGTGTAAAAGCTTTAGTTTGCGTTTTTTAACCATTATAAAACTTAATTCACATAAATTTCTCCCAAAGTGGATTAACTTTTACATGAGTTAACCAGCTGTAAATACCACAGTATTAGTTAAGTCACATCTCGTCAAAACGATACAAAAAAAGTATAACGCAAGCGTCACAGTAACCATGAAAAATTTCTGTCAAAATAAGTTATCGCATTGCGCATTAAATTTAGTAATTTATCATTATTTTCGTATAAAGCAAAACCTACCGCCATCTTAACGGCTTTTTAAAATCAAATATCAAGTTCTAAGTCCAAAAAACATTAAAAAATTCAGATTTAATGTAAGGCGACTTTTAATTTAACAAATACATTGACAGCTAATTTGTTTTATGTAATAATAAGAAACATTAAAGAAAAAGTCGCCTTATATTAAATTTGAATTTTTCAATGTTTTTCGGACTTATAACTTGATATTTGATTTTAAAAAGCCGTTAATATGGCGGTATGTTTTACTTTATACGAAAATAATGATAAATTACAAAATTTAATGCACAATGCGATAATTTATTTTGACAAAAATTTTTCATCGTAACTGTGACACTTGCGTTATACTTTTTTTGTATCGTTTTAACGACGTGTGACTTAACTAATACTGTGGTATTTACAGCTGGTTAACTCATGTAAAAGTTAATTCACTTTGGGAGAAATTTATGTGATTTAAGTTTTATAATGGTTAAAAAACGCAAATTAAAGCTTTTACACGTATTGTTTTTATTCGGTTTTGTTTTTCTGAAAATTTCACAAAATCTGTTATTAATTTACAGGTTTTATAGAGACTTGTTTCAGTCTTTTCTGGCATTTAGTGTTTACACTTATGTAGCTTTATACTATTCCATTTAATATAAGGCTTTTTTTTCGAAACTATGTTTCGTCTTTTGCTAGAATTTCCGCCTTTTAATGCATTGAATTTAATGTCATTTATTAAAGATATAAAACATTAAAAAATTTACTTACTTTAAAAGAAACTTCATGGTCTCCTCATACGTAAAATTGTATGAAACCTGAAAGAACCATATAAAATAGTGTGTTTTTTTCCGTTTAAATTTTTTTAGTTAGACCTGATTTAACCACTTTTTTGGAAATTAGCTTTATTTGGACTTTTGTTTTGTGCTTGATTTTTTTGGATTGATAGTTTATTTTTAAACCACAAAACCACATCATTGTAAATGGTTTTTCCAGGTTCCATACAATTTTACGAGGTTACCAAAACCAGTCTTTTCTCGCATTAAATTGACGAGGTTACCCGCGCAGTAACTTAACCCATTTAATATAAAGGAAAAAGCGCTCCGCGCTCTTCCCTGATAATGTAGACTTTATACCGCGGGGTATAAAAATCTACCAATGTTAAGTCCAGTAAAAATTGTATTTCTCGGTATCGCAACATTTATATGCCAGGGTAAAATCGCCCTTGTTTCCTGTTCTATTTCTATACAACATTTTTCTAGGCTAATTATTATTACTATATTATTTATTTTAACCCTAATGTTTTAAATGGTTTTTCATAGATAACCGACGGTATTCTTTCGTAAGCTTGGCTTAAATCAAAATTCAATTTTATAAGTTACGTTTCATTCGGATAAACAAGCCATTTCCGGGAGTATACTGAACATAAGGGGATTTAATTAAAAAACAGTATCCCCAATTTGGGTCAATAATTGATTGAATATGCTCGCAACAATTGAAGGACTTTAAAGCAACTGAACAACTCCAGAAAAGTTCCGAACAACTTAACCCTAAAAGTTAAATCTAAATTTTCCATTATAATAAACATATTTTATTTTATTAGGGTAACAAACGTAATTTTTGTACAACCTGAAATTGGATCATTGGCTACTGTACTAGTTTTAAGCAAAATTTAAACTTTAATTAAAATTTTTTAAGGAATAACCCCTAAATTTTTTAAAATCCGAAAAAGAGCACTTTTTTCTGGAATTGTTTTCTCAAAACTGTAAAAAATTAATACCAGATATACTAAAAATGCTAAAAAATATGATGGGCCGACTTTTGATATATCCTTGATTTATTTTTATCCAGTAAATTAAGTTTTTTCTAAAAATAATTAACTCACTTGAGCATCTTAATATAGGGAAAAATAAATTTTCTAAAAAAAAACAACAACAACAACAACACATTTAACTTTATAACAAGCTTTCGAAAATTCTGTAATTAAGAATTAACTGCTTTCGGGCCTATTTTGTGACTCAACTAATCTTTAAATTAAATCTTTTTTACAAGAAATAAACTTGCTAATAGACTATTTCGACATAAGGCGTTTTACACAGTAAAATTCCGATACACATTAGGCCGAAAGTTGAAATTAAAATAATATTTAAATGAAAAATTCTATTACTTTTGCAGTGTAAAATAACGTGTAAACACTAAAGGCAAAATGTGAATTTGATTGGATTTGTAATAATGTAGTTATTAATGTTTAATTTGGTAAAAATGCGAACATAAAAAATAAAATTACGATCATACCGAGCACCGAATATATAAGTAGGATTTTACTCTGTTTCGTCAGATGGTCTGTTGGTCTAGTGGTTTGAGGCGGTCGGCTTTAGACTGCAATGTTGGGATTTCGAATCCCAATGAAGTTTTCCTTTTCCATTTTTTGTACCGGGAATTTAAACTTATCAAAATTTCATTTAAACTTATTAAAATTGAATTTAATAAAAAAGATCTTTTTAGTTATTTTAAAAAAATCAATTAATTGATTATTGATTGGTATTAATAAAATAAGAAAGAAAATAGATCTGCTAGTGATTGATGTAGATACTAAATTTTTGATGTAGATATTTTTCTATAGACACAAAAAAAATTAAAACCAAAGTCTGTAATGTAAAAAGCTTCTTGGAGTCTATCGTTTAATTTCTTTTAATATAATAGTATGGTTGATTTTTTAATTAAAAATCCTCCACGAAATATTGTTTTTCATTATTGTTGTGGATTTTATATGTAAATAATCTTCCGGAAAATAATTTTTCCAAAAAAAAAACACCAAGTAAGTGTTATGCAGCTATATTCTATCTACCACTAAAAAAACTAAATATAAATTATACGTCCCGGTACAAAAAATGAAAAAAGAAGTTCATTGGGATTCGAACTCCCGACCTTGATTATCGAGTAAAATCACACTTTCGTAATTTTATTTTTTATGTTCGCGTTTTTACGCAATTAAACATTAATAACTACATTATTACAAATCCAATCAAATTTATATTTTTTCTTTAGTGTTTACAAGTTATTTTACACTGCAAAAATTAATAGAAGTTTTCATTTATATATTATTTTAAATTCAACTTTCGGCCTAATGTGTATTGGAATTTTACTGTGTAAAACGCCTTATGTCAAAATAGTCTATTGCACTTTTTAAATTTTATTTTTTTTTAAATTTTTTTTATCAAAATTCCCGATTCATAACTGAAAATCTTGTTTTTTACTATGTTTTTATAATAATAACTAATGTTTTCACGCTTTTGCAATACACGGATATGCTTTTGGTATTTATTTAACATTATATAAACGTGAGTTTTGCGAAAAATCAGAATGTAAATATGTTTCATCATTTTAAGTTCTTAACAATAAAAAAGTATCGAACTTTGCATGGGAACAAATCATTTTATTTTATCAGAAGCCACTCAGAGTAAGGAATCTTACGGATGACAAAAATTGCAGAAAGAAATTTTAAACATTTGCAAAATTTATCACAAAATTTTATGATGTTATCATGAAGTTTTTGGGGTTAATTTTTTTGCTTTAAATTCAAGATAAAGTAACAAAGCAAAATGAAATATAAATAAACCAATACTAAATAAAACAAAATGAAATATAAATAAACCAATACTAAATAACATTTTGGGAAATTTTGTTAGTCTTTGTATTTTATTTACTGGCAAATTACAAAAGCGAGCTTTCTTTTTTTGTTTTTTTTTGCAACGTTAAACAAAAAATCAATAACACACCTGTTTTAAAGAAAAACTGCCGTATATCTTTGTTGGGAAGTGAACTTAATAAACGTTGGTATTGATCTTCGTACATTTCGTCTTCCACCCACTGAAAAATATCTGTTGAATCATCTTGATAGTTGAGATTAAGCAAGTTCAAAATGTACATGTTGAGCCCTTTAGAAACGTTTAATTTTAAGAGTTTAGTGGCGTTTTGTATCTGGTTATTGCACACAATCGTCGTCGGCAATTCCATACCTTTTTCAACCTGGAAAGCGTATTTTTTACGTTGAAAGTAATAATCGTATAACAAGATACAGTTTTGGATCTAATTTGAAGTAAATTTGTTTAGATTAATGTTCTTATGTAAAATTTAACTTTTTTCATTCATCATTTCGGCAACAAGGTTGAAAAAGAAGTTACAGTCTTGGACACAAAGGAGTTAAAATTTGCAAATTTAAAGTGTGCCCCTGGTTCTAAGTCTCTTCTTGTTATATACGCATAGACACCACACACGCTTTACATTTTGCATTTGAGAAGCGCTAATAAATAAAAAGAGTTTTTTTAAATGAAACAAGAAATACTTTTATTGGAAAACCAATTTCAATATATTCTGTATTTTAAAAAAATAGTGGCGAAAAAATTGGTGAAAAAGTACTGTTTTAATTGTTTACTAGGTCTCAAACTACTAGGTGTAAAGAGTGTGTAGCGCAATATTTAGTGTTGCTTAATATGCTACTGAAAAAACGGGAAGCTGGCTAAGAAAAAAATTACTATGAAGTAGTTTAAAAGCAAAATGTACAGTGTACTGACAAAAAATATACCAAAATAATTTAATGTGCCAAAAACGTGCAACTCCCGTATAAAAAGAAGCAATTTTAATGGAATACTTTCAGAGTAAAATTAAAAAAGAATACTTTAAAAATAAGCCATTATAATCGAAAAAATTATATAATATAAAAATAAGAGAAACTATACGACTTCAAAGATTGCTCAGAAATGATTACTGCCCTACCTAGGGCACGCATTAATTGGGGTGTGCTCTAGTTAAAACCATTCACTAGCGCGATAATTAAGACTTCATTTTGAATGGGTGGTTCAACTTTGGGCATTTAATGGCCTCGATTAGTCCTATAAGGCTTTTACAACAGCGCATCATATATAAAGCCTTCGATGGTTTTAATTAAGGCGCGTTTTTAATTACAACCTTCACTAGCTTTACTAAAGGTTTAGGGTCGATGGAGCCGAGGGAACTTGGAGCCAAAAATAAACATCGCTAAAATCTATACCTAAGCCTAAGCAAAGCCTAAAAAAAGATAAAAATTTTTTCCGGCGGCTCCAAGTTCCCTACTGACGGCTCTAAAGACCCCGTACCTTACTAAAATTCTTCTAAAAAAGCGATGTTTTGGGAAAAAATTGTTTCTTTATGTTTTTCGTACCAAAATCGTGACTATTTAAATTTTGATACGACGAAATCTTGAATTCTGTGAATAATAAAATTAGGGTTCTTACACATTCCAAGTAAGAACACCCTTCTAAAACCAACACCCTAATTTGAATATCCAAAAGTGCCCCTACTAAACCGCGCTCTAATTTGGGTATGCCATAGTTAAAGAAGTAAAAGTGTTCATATTTGTAAAACCAATATATGAAGTCACATATTTTTCCTTTGTATTATATATTTTTGATAATAGACCATGATTTATTTTCTTTTTTAGTTATGCTCATATAATGCAATATTTTAAATAAATTTGCCAGAAATAAATGGTTATACATTGTATTTATTTGAATGAATAAAAAAATTTGTTTCCACAAATTCATCTGGCACCAAGCGGGTTTGAAGCTTTTTAGCATAAATTGCAACGTAAGAAAAAATGACCTGTATTGAAAGCGTTGTGGTAAAAGGGTTGAATATAAATCCTTTAGAAATTAGAAAAATCTCCGCAATCATACCAGTAAAGGCCGCTATAACCACAAGCAGCCAAAAACTTCTGGTACACCCGGTGGTAGCAGCGTAAACATGAGACGGGCCTATTTCATGGTGAATCTGACACGAGTATTTGAATTAATTTCTTTTTTTTAATTTTATAATTAATCCTTTTTGACTGCTTTGGATACGCGCTCACGTTGCTCACCAAAATAATTATTAAAAGTAAAAACTTAATTATTAACAACTAAAAAGTATTGACAACTGAAAAGCATATTTATAAAAATTTTAGATCTAAAAAAATTTTAACTAAGATTGACGTAGTTTTCATGTAAATATGCTATTCCTTTCGCGAAGTATGTTTACTCAATTTTTTACATCGGTTTTATACAGATCAAATTTAGTTTTAAAGTATAAAACACTAATTATTTCAGCAGTGTGCTTAGTAAATCTTGTCAAAACAAAGATTAACAGCGTAATTAAAATCAAAATTAATTAAAACAAAATCATTCTTTTCAAGTACTGATCAATAATCAGAATTAATAATTTAATACAAATCAAATATTGATTACAATTTTGCGAGATTCACCATGTGCACTAAAATTGTTAAAAAACTCAGAAAAATAGTCATTTTTATTTTTGAGAGCAACGTCACGTGTTGCTTCTATTTTTTCCATTTCTTCCCGTATTTCCGAAAACGATTTGGATTTTTTCGCCGCATCTTTTTGAAAATATCGATTCCAAAACATTCAAAACTACAAATAGTCAGTCAAAAGATTTATTGACAAACTACAACCAGTAAAATGCGTGATTCTCAAAGATATGACCAGCATCAAACAAAAAAAACGATTAAATCATATTTTTACTAATAATAACGATCGAAAAGTAACAAATCTTATATTACCAAACATAGCAAAATCTAATTTTCTATCTATGTGCATCAATTCGCTATGTTTAAATTATGTATTAAAAAATGTAATACTTAAATAAATAAAAAAATTTGTAAGCATATATTTTTTAGAGATATTTAGCGTTATAAATTCGGGTGCACTCTCCAACTGACACACAACATGTTCTACTAAAAACACAATTAGTAAAAAGGCTGTGATTTCGGGTTGATGGAGCCGAGGAAACTGGGAGCTTATATTTGAAGCCCAAAATGGGGAACTTGAAGCTGTAAATGAAGAATTTGGAAATCGAAGTAAAAATCACTTTAACCTATACCTAAGCTTAAGCGAAGCCTAAATCTAAGCTCAAACCAATTTTAAGGGCTCCAAGTTTTCTTTTCTAAGTGGCTCCAAGTTCCAATAAAATTCCGATGGTTCTAAGTTCCTTAATTGGGACTCTAAAGACCCCGCACCAAGACTGTCCCATTTGCACCAAGTAATTAGGTTTAAACATGTAGGTTATAAAAATAGTTTTAAGTATGGGGTGCTCGTGCACCAATATAAATGCACTCTAATTATAGCTATATTTCTTCAATTAAACCAAGCCATTAAGCTTTTGAGCTTTTGCTTTTGATCATGGGTCAGTGGACTTTTTTTAATCATGTGGTCATACTTTATTTTAACTAACGTTTTATACGGTTTTAGATAAGCCTGTACTGTTATTTAGACAGAATTCAAAGAAGCATTTCTGCTTAATTTTAACAAAAATATATCAAAACTTTTCTAAAAAATCTTAAGGAAAATTATGGAGTTTTAAAAACAATATTCTGGATTTTGTTATTTTTCTGATTATTCTGGACAAATTGTCAACCATACTTAATGCTTTTTTACATTTTCATTATGAATAAAGCTATTGGAGCATTTTTAGTTGGTTAGAAATATAGACAAATGTTGTTATTTTACATAAACAAAAATTTACAAAAAAACATTTTTTTAAAATTTTTATTCAATGCTTAAACCACATAAGATTTTAAATATTATAAAACAAAAACATTTTATTATCATGAGAATCACATTGAAATCACATCAAACTGTATCATAAACATTGAAAATAAACAATGAACATTTTTGAATTAGAAGTTTAAACTCGAATGCCACCAGGAAGCCCCATTACTTAAACTGAATCTTGTTGGATTTATGCCAGCAGTTCATTTCAAATTCATTTCTAAATACTTAAAATGATTAAAATAAAAAAAAATTAAAATAAAAATATGCCAATTTATATCTGGAAACCTCATTTATTGTGCAGAAAAATATTAAAAAAGCATAAAAAATTACTTTTTGTCATAATATATGTTTTTTACCTATGTTTTTATAGTAATATATTCATATAGAACAAATATTGAAGATTTTGTATAAGATTTAAGCCCATCTTATGTAAATTACAGATTACAATTACAAATTACTGAGTTAGTTCGCTTCGTTTAAATTAAAACGAAATTCAAAACATTTAATGTCACTCTAGTATTTTTTACGGACTTCAGGCCGCGTAATAAAATTAATTCAAAATACAATGGGCATTTCCGTTATTGTTTTTTTTATTTTTTATAATTTTTCTGCGCGGCGGCTGTCGCAACCGCTCTGTCGCTTCTACAGTGCCGTTAAGTTTAGTAAAAAACAAAATTTAGTACGATTACATTTTGCGAAAAAAACAATCTTCATAATTTCCGCACATAATTTTACTATGGAAATATGTATTGGTAAAGCAAAAAAAACAAACAAATAATATCACTGGATTTTCTAAAAATGAAAAAATTTGTGGATCATCATCACAATATTTACCATTATAACGTTTTCATCAAATGTTTTTTTTTTGATGCTATTATTTTTCTTTTAAAATAATTGTTTTGAAACATTTTATTAGTTTTTTTGAAACTGTTTTGAAACTATTTGTTTGAAAAATAAAAATATTGGCAGGATTGGGATTGGCTGACCCGCACTGCTCCAACTTGCTTTCAAGACAATTTTGCTGCCTCCACTTTGCCTCCGGCCTGCCATCAAGGTAGGTTTAGCCGTTTTTCTATCTACCTTAAACTTACCGGAGGCAGGGCAGTTTCCAGAACGTTGACGGCCATGTTTCAAATAAGATATAAATTCAAAACACGTATATATGAATTAGCAAACCGATGTTATTATTTAGTCTTGATTTCGCCGGCCACGTTTCCAATCATAAAATAATCCACACAGGAAAGGACAGACTTCAATACACGTTATTATAGATGCACCCATAAAGGCTCCTGTTAACCCGCCTATATTGGCGACCACTGAAACAATTGTGATTGCACTGAATTGCTCCGAAATAAAAGTCTAAAACAGTAGAACTTTTGGCTAGAAGGAACTGAAGTTTGACAACAGAATATTGTTTGCATTATTTTATTTATTTAAATACAAAGTTTTTTATGTTTAAAGTTTAAAAAATCAAATTCTGATATAATCCACGGTGTGAACCGTGATAACACTATGAAATGGACCTACCTAGCATAATGAAAATTGGGTCAGCGGTCCCACAACGAAACAAAGTTCCTCTCAAAAAAAATGCATTTTATTGCAATAATTTTAAATTGGAAATTTTAAAAATAATAAAACAATTATTTCAAAAATGTTAAAAAATTAAAATTAATTAATAATTAATTAATAAAAATTAAAAAAATGTTCAAAAATGCTTTTTTGTTTTAAATTAAGGAATTACAAAGTTGGTTTATTTTCTGATTAACCCAAAAAATTTAATTAAACAGACCTTAGTTACGCAAATATAGCTAGAATTACTCAATGGTCAAAAGTTAACAAAAATACTAGAAATTGTTTAAATATTGTTGTTAAATCTACGGTTTTTGGAAAAAATTGGGTAAATATTTTTTTTCGTAAATGTCAGAGCAAAACCGCTGACGCAGAATTTTGTTATGCTAGGTACACATAAGTATTTTTCAATGTAAGTATTTATAAAAAACAGTTACTGATAGGCTATTGAACGTTTATTGCAATAAAATTCACTTTTTAAAATCTAAAAAAACTATTAAAAACATAATTATGATCTTAAGCAGCTATTTCAATTCATAAATTGACATAACAGTAAATAACAAATAAATAGTCATTAACTATTTATCTGTTTTGATTTTTAGATACTTTTTCGAAAAAGCAATTAAAGCATAATTTCGTGCTTGATTAAAATATTTTTTGTATTATTTATTTTATACTATAACTTCAAAAAATGCTCTAACAATAGAACTGAAAAAATGATGATTTAACTTTGTTAGTCTTTCTTCAAAGTTTCTTTTTAAACAGAAAACTTAGTATTAATCAAACTGGCCTCAGATAAAATGTTGCTTATACAATTTCACCAAACTTTACATTCAAATAATAAAAAAACATTGAATATAGAGAGGCAAAATGCAAAAACAAAAATTGAAATTATTGAAAACAAATTTAGAATTTTTTTTCTTACCTGGCTGGTCATAAAATTTACGTCAAATCTGTAGAATTGTGCTGTTCCGTTAGGTATTTTTGAGGTACTAATTATAGGCGTGATAATATATTGTCGGCATGCTGGTAAACATTCGTTGTAGCATTTTATGACATCAGTATCATTGACAATAAATCCAGAGAGACACCTGTATGATAGCTTTTTTATTAAAATAATTAGAGTTATTAATATTAATAATTTATTAAAATATTAAAATAAAAAATCTTTGTCTTTTTATATTATTAAATGCCAACATTTTTTATTTAGCCAAAAAACGACATATAGTCTTGGGTGGGCCATAAAAACATTAAAATTTAAAATTTAGTTAATGTATGAATCAATTTATTATTATTATTATTTTGCATTTTACAATTATTTTACCGCTTGTATTTTCCAGGTGAACATACTGGAAATGGTCCATCTAAAAATGCATTATTTGGAAAAAAATATGAGCAGCCACAGTTGTTCATGGCTTTTAAGTGCCTGCACTGCCAACGACAACGCAGCAGTGTATGGTTCTGACGATCCTCGCAATTCTGGCCGAAAGGTTTTGTGCCAACTTTTAACGTCAAACATAATTTCGTTTAACTTTATTAAATTAAGAAAAATACTTATGATTAAATTTTATAACAAAAAAAAAAGAATAGAATAGAAATAGAAATTTTCATAGTAGAAAAAAAACCTTTGAGCTTTGAAAATTCAGACAGACGATGTTAATGCAACTTAGGGTCGATGGAGTCGAGAATACTTAAAACTGGAACTTGGAGCCAAAAATAGGAAGTTTGAACCAGTAAGAATGGGAACTTGGAACTGTAAATTGACAACTTTTAACGGAAAGTAAAAACTTTTAACGAGAAACGGAAAGTAAAAATCGTTAAAACTTATACCTAGACTTAAACGAAGCATAAATCTGAGCCCGAGCAAACTTTTTTCTTTAGGACTCCATGTTCCTATTGTTCGAAGCTTCAAGTTCATAAAAAAATTCCAACAGCTCCAAGTTTCCTACTTGGGGTTCTAAAAACCCCGTACCGTTAATGCTCAAGCTTGAATTCCCAAAAGGCAAAATTCTAAAAGTCCTAAATTTAAACTGAAGAGTAAGCAGTAATAAACTTCAACCGTTGTTAGAGAATCGTTGATTTTTAACTTTAACACCTTATGTTTTTTCGTTTTTTAAATAGATTTTGCTCAATTTATGAAAAATGAATCAAAATTGTGCAGCAAGTATATTTATAAAACCATATGTTAAGTTGAATTCAGCTTTTGGTTGGGGACTTTCACCCAGCACACCGAAACGTGGTACCTGGCGGATACTTGAGCGATTGATTTTTGAGCTGAATCTTGGATCAGGGCAATGAACCTAGCGAAACATGAGCAAACAATTTCGCTAAAAACGTTTTAGCTGGCGAGGGCCTTAGAAACCTGGGTGCACCCCATGGTTCACTAGCGGAAATCTTTTTAGGTTGAATTCAGTTTTTGGCTGGGGACTTTCACGCCGCACGACGAATGGCGATTGGCGGATTTGGCAGATCCTTGAACGTTTGCCTTTTGAGCTATCTCAAGATTGCTGTTGACACTAAACCTTAGAGAAAAGAGTATTTATGTGGTTTCTGTTCTCTTCATTTAGATGAGCCGCCACATAGAAATTTGATGGTGCTGTGACTGTAGCAAAATTTGATGGGTCGTATGGTCGTTCAAATTTCATTATTAAACCTTTTCTTAATGTCCAAGGATATGTTATGCCATCAGTGTATTCTCCAGAAATCTCTAAAATTCAGGTGCTTTTAAAAAAACCAAATCAAAATATATCTTCCTATATTTAAATTAACATAAGAAACAACTGCTGTTAGGCAGATGTGCTGGGTTTTTTTTAAATGTTTAAACGAAAAATAGCTAATTGAGAACTGTGCAAGATTTTAGTAAAACAAAAACTGTTACACGCCAGCTGAAATTATTTAATCGTTTGCGTTTAATTAGGAAATTACCTAGCATGCATGACATAATTTGGGTCGGTGGTCCCGCCTCGAAACAAAATGCCTCTGCGAAGAGATACATTTTATTTTGGTATTTTTCAAACTTGAAATACTATCAATAATAAAATATTTTTTTTTTAATTTGCGCAGTTTTATGTATTTAATTAAAGCATTAAATAAAGTTTTTTTTTGATAAATCGAACAATTTGCCTATAAAAAAACAGCAGTTACAAAAAATAGCTTAAAACATTGAAATTATAAAAATATTTAATATTATTTAAATTTTATTGTTAAATCTCAAGCTTTAAAGAAAATTGAGTTCTTAATAAATTATGATTTATTGGTGGAATCTTGTTTCCAAACATTTAGTATACTCTGGATGTCAAAAACAAAAAAAAATTACAAAAATTTTTGATGCTTACTTTTAATGCGGGTTTTCAGAATCAACTAAAAGTAAAACGAGATTAGTTGCAAAAACGGCAAATACTGAGTCCAAAATGTTAACCTTTTAAATACTAAATAGATAAACTAAAACAATTTTTATCGCTGGATTTTAAATTAATAAACAAATTGAATCATTAAGATGGAGCTTAATTTACACCTTTTCTTATTTGTCTAAATAAGTCCAAATTTAATATTAATAAAAAGTACAGCTGTGTTTTTAGCAACCGTGTTTCAGACTGAAGACTTTGGACTTTCCGTTTTGCACAACGTGTTCATAGTATCTTTAATTCAAACCTAAAAAAATCGCACTCCACGATACCTGTTTGATATTGGTTTTTATTGACGATTTTGAACCAGCCGTTTACTCTGCGTTAAAATTACGCAACAAATTTATTTTGAATTGATTTAAATGAAAATAAAAGTTAAACAATCTTTTATAAGAGTCTTAAATTAACTGATTCTGCAGTGCAGTCGCAGCTTAAGTATAGATGTATTTACTATATACAAACTATTTTTGTTGACTTTATCAGAATTAATTTCTGTTTGAAAATCTGTTTGTAATACCAAAAATCGTAAATAAAATATTTCAATTAAAAAGTCTACCTTTAAAAAGTTTTTTTTCTATAACACTCACGAGAAGTTTAATTAGTATAACACAATGTATTTGCAGCATTATGGATTAAAATTCATAAAAATTTGTTGTTTCAAGAAACAGGACAACTAAATTCTAATTTAAAGTGATTTGGAATAATAAAAAAAAATTAAAAAAAGTGTTTTAAACTATTTTTAACAGGTTTTATTTTTAACATGTCTTTTGCTAAAGAAACCGTTCAAAATTCTTTTTCCGGAAAAAAGTTCAACAATAATTTTGAAAAAAATCAAATGTACATCAATTTAGGCTTTAGATTCCCATTTAAATGAGCGAGATTTAGTTGAATATTACTCAGCTTGTCACAATAGAAAATAACGCTAAGGAGTTGTGGTCTAGAATTACTAAAGCCGTTCAAATTAAGAACAGTTGTTACCATAAGCATTTCCTTGGTATTATTGAAGTTGGCACACCGTTTACTGGCTTACAGTTATTCTTTTAATTCTTTAATTCTCCAATAGTTATTATATTGGTCAATTTTTGAGGTCTTTACAATGGACGTAAGACGCGTTTGATTTGTCAAGTTCAAACTTTTAGTTTTTTATTATAAAAATTTTATACAGAGTGAACAAGGTTTATACTTACTTTTCATTTTCACAAAAAGACCATTTCCTGGCATGAACTGTGTATATGGAGCCTTGAATAAAAAACAATGTCCCCAACTTGGGTCCACTATTGGCAAAATATAGTCACAGCAATTAAACGTTTTGAGACCCACATCACATTGTAAAAATATTTCAGAACATTTTAAACCTAAAATTTCAATAAAATCTATAATGACACTTTAATTTATGTTGGACTCAAGGCTTATTTATGATTTAGGACTTAGATTTAAAAATTAGTTTTGTTTGCTTGGGCCAGAACCTTAGGTTTTTGAAGTTTGTTTTTGGGTTTAAACTCAGGTTTGACTTCTGGGCCAGTATGCAGAGATGGGACTAGAATTTAGTCTCAATATTCCAAGGTTTATTTACAAATTTTGGTTTTATTTATAGTAAAAATAGCTTCATAGCATACTTATATGTACTTAGAATAGATATTCAGTTTTCAGATTCAGCTTTCGTGATTTTAGAGATATAAACCTCCAAAAATGAACTTAAGTTCTAGTCTATTCTGCATATGGACCCAGGGGTCCAGTAACACTGTAAGCTCTGAAACAATTTTAAGCGACAATAGGTATTTTAGGCGTAAGTGCCTTTAGTTATTTGTGATATTTGATTGATGTGATCAGCAAAAAATTACTAAAATTTTTCAACAAAAATTGCTTACGATTGAAAAATAAATACCTTATTTTAACGATCCAATATCATGTATATTGATCATTTTATAACAAAAGGTAATTTATAGTTATAAATAAATATCATGTACATTGATAATTATTTATTTATAGTTACTTATACAAAAATAGTTAATAATTTGTTAAGATCTAAGGCTGGTTTGTATTATTTGTAGAAAAATTAGCCAATCATAAATTTTGTCAAAAACTGGAATTAACAAAAATCGGCGTTCATAATATAGTGTGTACGAAAATTTCATAGATTATTGACAAACTTATAAGCTAACGTAATTTAAGCTGTTATATACTACGGGTGTGCATTGCCGGGAAATTTCATTTTAGCCGCGCCTTAGCTTTAGTACTAAAGGTTCAAAAATCGTTTAGCCTTAGCTTTAGTACTAAGCCCAAAAAGGCTTAGTACTAAAGCACTTTAGCCTTAGCTTTTGCCAAACTGACAAATATGGAAATGTTCCTAAATTTTAAAAATTATCCCTTTTTTAAGGTAATTCTTGGCATTGCATTGTTAAGTTTAGGGTAAAAACTCAACATTAAAGATCTTTTTAACGTTTATTGCATTAGGTCTTAGCTTTATATTTTAAAAATATTATTTTTAGGGTTAATTTTACAATTTTAAAGTTGCTCTTGTAACTGTATTTCAGTTTTAACTTTAAATGTTAACAGATGTATCAAAATGGCTAACTATCAAGAATAGTTTTTCTGAAATGAATATCTAAAGCAACAAAACATTTAACCAACATTTTTTATTAAAAAGAACGCTTACTGCATAATAAACTTTACAAAATACCCATATGAAATTGTAAAAATAAGATTATTTTAATATTAAGCACTTAGAAACTCGAAAAATACTTCAAAAAAGCAAAAAATCAGTATTTTCTAATGCTTAAACAAAAATAAGAAACACAAAAAAATAAAACCCCATATTCATAGCACCTTAAAACCAAAATTCGTTTTAATCACTTTAATTAGCATTATTGTTTAAAATATTCACTCATGTTTCTTTTAAAGTAAAAATATAGTATATTCAAGTTTATATAAGCATAGTTTTTAGGCAGCTAAGAGTGAGGGAAGGGGTTGAGGTGGTTGGTTACCGGCGGTAAATTGCATCTTAAATTCTGGGAAGGATGTATGGAAAATTTTGAAATCTAAAAGAGGGTCAGGGTGTGTCTTGTGGATTTTCAAAACAAAATACTTTAGAGGTGTCAGATTAAAATTCTGGAGGGGAGCCAGATTAAAAAAAGAGAACTTTTCTGAGGAGAACTCGATTTTTGTCTAGGAGGGAGGTTCAAAATTTTGAGGTTAAAGGACCCCATCATACCTCTCCACTTCATGGATAGAAATCTCATTAAATAATCATGTTTTTGATTGGTGAACACTTTTTTTTTGGTTTTTTGGTCATTTTTTTGGCCAATCATTTTTGGGTGATTTTTCATTTTCCTGGCAAAAGCTAACGTTTTGCCGGGCCCATACCTTTTGCCGAGCTTTTGCCAGCTAATTTCAGTTTAGCCGCGCCTTAGCTTTAGTACTAAGCCCAAAAAACCCTTTAGTACTAAAGCACTTTAGCTTTAGCTTTAGTACTAATGACACCCGTAGGTTTTTTTTTTTGTGTGGTTTTGTGTGTTGTTTTTTTTTGGTTTGGTCGCGGGCTGTGGTGGGTGGGTGTGTTTTGCGGTTTGGGGGTGTGTTGGGGGTGGGGGGGGGTGTTTTGGGTTTTGTGTTGGGTGTTGGGTTGTTTTTTGTCTTTTTCTTTTCTTTTTTCGTCTGGGGGGGGTGCTTTTTTTGGGTTTTCTTTTTTTGGTTTTGGGGTTTTTGGGTTTTCTTTTCTTCTTGTTGTGTTTTTTCTTTTGGTTTTGTTCTTGTGTTTTTTTTGTTGTGCGGGGCGCTTTTTTTTTCCCCTTTTTTTTGTGGTGCGGTGTGTGCGTAAAAAGGGGGGGGGTGTGTGCCGCGTTTTGTTTGTTTTTTTGTTTTGGTTTCCCTTTTTGGGTTATATATACTTACTTTTATTAAAAATACAATTATAAAAACCTTAAACTAAATTTACAATTCTTTTTTAAAATAAAAGCTCAAAAATAATTTTACTGGAATTGCTATTTAATTACCTACTTTATCTGGTATTCATAAAATTATTTTGGACCGGATTTATACGAAATGGGTCCGTAACTTTTGACAAGAAAACTCTGGACCGGGTGGTACGCTTTTTAGACAGTGTCCAGTTTTTAATATTATTAATTTTCGACACGTAATAATTGATTTTTTTAGCAAATTTAATTTGAAAAATTTTTCCAAATTAAATACAAACAGTTCATACTAATTTCTTGTTTAAAAAATTCAAGTTTGGCGTCTTTCGGGTTGCATAAAAATATTAAACTCGCTTAAAAGTGGACTGACTTGATAGGGTTTTCCTGCCAAATCAAGCGGACCTAGACACCCTACACAAAATTTATAAATACCAGTGTAGTTTCAGCAATAAATTTAAAAATGCTAAAATAAAACAAGAAATCAACTTGAATTTTTTTTATTTAAAAAAATGCTTTAAGATCACTAAATTTTAAATACCTAAAAATAAAACTAAGAATATAATATAATCCAAACAAATATCTATTTGTACAATAAACTTTCATAGAAAAACTCACACATGAGCGAGTTTAATAACAATTATTACCGATTTCTGCTAATTTTTTTTGCGCAGCGATTTTGTAAACGTATCAGAAAAACAAGTTTGGTCTACAAAATATCGCTGTGCGACAAAATTTTTTATTTAGTGCACAGAAAGTAGCTTGCGCCGAAAAGTTATATGTGCATCATTTTTCTTTAAATTTATTAAAAAAATTTACTGTACACACATCCGAAAATTCTCTTGGGTTATATATTTTTTATATAAACAATGATATTATAATAACTTTAATAATTATTGTATACGCCTTATGAATGGACTTCTATTGACAAACCCTAATTTTGTAAATAAAATCTACGAAATGGTTTTTAATGTTCAAGAAGTCTTCAAATTTTTAAAAAAACGACCCATGATTACACTAAGGATTAAAATTAAAATAGATCTTCAATAAAATCCTAAAATATAAATAATAAATATCCTCCTATTAAAGCGATTACATTAGCTTTTAAATAAAACTTTCTTTATCACTTTCTAAAATTGTAAAAAATGCTTTAAAGTTTGTATTTTTAGGGGTCTTTACCCCGGTTTGCCCCGGCTAATTTGACAGCTAAATTGCCGGTCCCATGGCCGGGGTAAAGAAAATTGCGTTTGCCGGGGCCGGGGTAAAAAAAAGTGTCGGGGCAAGCTGGGGCCGGGGCCGGGGCCCCGGTCGATCCCTATCTACTTGTATAATAAATCGATAACGTTACCGGGTTGTGATGAACGCAATTTTTGAAGCCCAGTACCCTCGCCCCCGTGTCCAGTTCCCCGCGGGAGTTAGATTGTACGATTGTAAACGCACTTTAGATTTTACAGCACGCAGAAAAATTGGAACAGTGCCATGACACGTTTTCTGCTGCCATACATTCATTAGTCGATTTTGTTGACGAAAAACAATTTTGAGCTATTATTAGTGGTTATGGTTACAGAAGGACGAAAATTGCAACTAAGAAAATTTTACATATAAATTTTTTTTAATATGAAACAATTAGTATCAAAAATTAAGTATGAACATAAGAGTCTGCTGCCAAATTATTTTGCGAGCCCAATCTAATTTTATGCAAGATATTTTAAGTTAACAAAAAATATTTCATTCTTGATTTCATTTATTTTAATGTTTTACTGCTTTTTCGCAGTGTTCCATAAAATGCGGCAAAAGCGATTCAAATCGTAAGAAAATTTATATTTTTGACACTCTTTTTTCTATTAATACCACTTCTGCGGTACATCATGTAACACTCCCAACATCATATCGATAGGAAAATGTTAATTTTATACAGATTTGTAGAGACTGAAATTAATGCTTTGCATTATGATTATAATGTACGTCAAAATTTTCAGGCCATTGACTACTGGATGTTTTTCTGCACTTTGATTGTTTTCGCCACATTGGTTCAATTTATTATAGTAAGCAAACATCATCAAAATTTTGTCCATATATCAACTTGGCTAAAGGAACACGCTCCATTGGTAAGATTGTTTCTTGTTTCACGATTTCAGTTTTTTGATCTGAAGGCTTCGTCATTCAAAGCCATGCATGATTTTGAACTATGAAGCAATAAAAAAAGTAAAAAAATCTAACTTAACCTGTTCTGGTGATCTTATTTAGCTGTATCCAAAAAGTTTCATCGTTTAGTTTTAATTTTTGAACATCTTATCTTCGGAAAACTCGCCTTTTGGGTGCGATTTCGTAAACGTAATTTAAAAAAAAACAGTATTTTTAGATTTTTGTTATGGAAAAAGCAACCTTTGAAAAAAGCACGTCCTTTTAGTTGAAAAAAAAAACTCATATTTTGCAACTAAAACCGTGGACTTAAAACTACTTTTTCTTAAGCCTAAGTAAAACCAAAAAAAAAACAAAAAATTATCGTGGTACATTTCTATATAATGGTGTTTTTTGAAAACCTTACTAGCACCGAATTTGCATAGAATAATTACTATTTTTTAGGTACCGGATCAAGACGACAATTACGGGCACGCTAAAAAACTCATAACCAGTTTCGTGTCCAATGGGTGGTTGTACGGGGAAGATCTGGAAAAGCTGAGAGATGAAGCCCGCAGATCCAAACAGACAGCGGCAAAAATCGACGATTGGTGCAAACTCCTGTTCCCAGCCGTGTTTTTCGCTAGCAGTGCTCTCTACTGGGTCTGTTTATTTTTGAATCCATAAGTATAATATGAAACCGGCCTGATAATGATTGCCAGGGCCTATTTCATAAAGATTTTTATAATTGTAAATTAATAAACTTATTTAATTTCAACTTATTTTATTAATTAAAAAATACATACGTAACTGTGGAATTTACGAATTTACACACATGTAATTTTTTATATTCTAAACGCAATGTTATTAATATACTTTTTAATTAAAAATATAAAAGAAAAATATGCGTTTATTAATTTACAGCTGTAAATTAATTACAAACAATTTTTATGAAATAGGCCCCAGGTTTAAACTGTTGTGTAAAAATTTCAAAAATAAACGAACCTTGTTACGAAGGAAGGACAAATATGTTATAATGGCTTATCAAAAATTTAAATAAAAACCTTAGAAATTGTATTTGGATTTTTAATTTTTATGTTTGCTATTATGTATTCTCTTTTACAAAGTATACAGTGTATATTTTTCTTATTACGTTTGTTGTCTTCCATTTAGATTTTATCAAAGAGGCATTAAATAATCTTTTAAAGTGATAATGAAAAACTTTTAAAGTGATAATGAACGAATACCCCGTGAGAGATAACTTGTAAACAGTTTTGTTAAAAAATGCGTTCTAAACTGTCTGATCACCTTAATTTTTTGTTGGAAAACCGCGAAAAACTGCTAAACTGACAATTACTAAACTAAACATCATACCAAACAACGATAACCGATAAGGACGGGTGCCTGAATTGGAAAAAACGGTTTTTACCTGCCTCCTACCTGCCTCCGTCGGGAATTTAACTGCCTCTCCTACCTGCCTCCGCCCTGCTTCCTACCTGCCTCTGAGGCAGTTTTCGCTGCCTCCTACCTGCCTTCTAACCAGTATATGCTTCAAAATGCTTCAACATGGGAGGCAGTGTCTCCTGCTCCTACCTGTCTCCAAGGCAGTTTTACCTGCCTCCTACCTGCCTCCTCCGCCCCCCCGCGTCCCCCCCCTGGGTTCGTGTCCCCCCCTTGGGGGGGGGTGTTTCGTCTTCTGTTGGTTTTCTGCCTCTCTGCCTCGTGGGATTTGGCCTCTCTCTGCCTCTCTGCTTCTTCTGCCTCTGGGCGTTTTCGCTGCCTCTCCTCCTTCTCGTATTCTTTCTTTGGAGGCATTTTCCTCTCTCCTTCTCAGCATTTTCCTCCTCCTACCTGCCTCCAAGGCAGTTTTACCTGCCTTTCTATGACGATTCTGACTCCTTTTTTTAATAGTAATTACGATTTGGTTAGTAAAGAGATAATTTGATGTTACTACAACCAAAAATATATAATATACCGAAAAATGTGCAACTCCTATATAAAAGAGTAAGTCAAAATACGCCATTATAATGAGCCTCTCCATTTAAATGGCACCCTCCATTATAATGGCATAGTAGTCATTTTAATTCGGCGAGTTAAAATGAAGAGGAAGCCATTATAATAGCCATTTATTGATTTAATTTCACTTCATATATACTCACAAGTGTAATACTGTCCGGGCCGCATAAGTTTTACCGTGTTGATTTAATACTGTCCAACACGGTAAAACTCATGCGGCCCGGACAGTATTACACTTGTGAGTATATATGAAGTGAAATTAAATCAATAAATGACTATTATAATGGCTTCCTCTCCATTTTAACTCGCCGAATTAAAATGACTACTATGCCATTATAATGAAGGGTGCCATTTAAATGAAGAGGCTCATTATAATGGCCTACTTTGACTTACTTTTTTATATAAGAGTTGCACATTTTTCGGTATATTATATATTTTTGCTGGGGTGGGGGGGGGGGGGGGGGGGGGGGGGGGGGGGGGGGGGGGGGGGGGGGTGGGGGGGGGTTGTGTGGTTGTTTGTTTTTTTTTTTTTTTTTTTTTTTTTGTTTTTTTTTTTTTTTTATTTTTTATTTTTTTTTTTTTTTTTTTTTTTTTTTTTTTTTTTTTTTTTTTTTTTTGGTTTTATTTTTTTTTTTTTTTTTTTTTTGTTTTTTATTTTTTTTTTGTTTTTTTTTGTTTTTTTTTTTTTTTTTTTTTTTTTTTTTTTTTGTTTTTTTTTTTTTTTATAGTTAGTGTTTGTTTTTTTGTTTTTTTTTTGTTTTTTTGTTTGTGGTTTTTTTTTGTTTTTTTGTGGTTTTTTTTGTGGTTGGTTTCTTTTGTCGTTTTTTGTTTTTTTTGGTTTCTTGGTGGTGTTTGTGGTTTGTTGTTGGTTTTTTTTTTTTGGTGTTTTTTCGGTGTTTTTCTCTGTTTTTTTTTTGTTGTGCGGGGTTTGGGTGTTTGTGGCTGGGGGGGTGTGTTTTTCTTTTTTTTGCTTTCTGTCGCTCGTGGTTTGTGGCTGGTCTCTGGGCGTGTCTTTGCGTTGTGTTGGTTTTGTGTGTTTGCTTTAGCTGTGGCGAAGATCATCAGGCGAATTTGCTACGGCATAAAGACTCGCAATCAGTATAAAATCAACGTAAATCTGACTCATATAGTATATAGTAAGGGATAAAAAGAGTCACAGTTACGAGTATTTTAGGACGATTCTACTCTTTTTGACATAACAACGACAATTTTATTGGTGATATTTGCAAAAAATATGTAACATAATAATAAACCAACAATATATGACTTTATATATTTTGCCGAAAATGGATAAAAGTAAGAAATGTCTGAGTGTGTGCTAAACAATTGGTTTATTTATATGTTAAAATAAAAAAATAAATTAAAATTTAAAATAGAAATTAAAATTTGTAAGCACAAAATTTGTAAATGTGTTTTTTTCGACACAACACTGTCGAATAACTCAAATTATTTAAAATATTCTACGTTTTATTACAAAATAATTTATACGTCTGATGCAAAAAAAGTCTAGAATAGTTAACAATATTACGTGGGAAATAACTCATCTACAAATTTTACATTCGCAGTATTTTGTTTGCAAACTAAAAAAATTGTGAAGGCAAAATTCATAAATGAAATTTTTTTACATAATCACACGATGGTCAAAACACTTCCATTTAAACGAAAGTCGTTGAGTGTTAAAAAATATTTTCACAGAGTTATGACGTTATAGAATCCCTTTTAGCCATTTATTGGAGATCATTTTTTCCCAAGCGCTAATTATATAAAACAGCTATATCCATTCCCACAGAGCAAAACATATATGATTACAAATACTATATGACATTTTGACGTTCTTTAAAATCCTGACGTGATACTGGCGAATAACATAAATTATTTGATTTTTTTATGTTTAAACATGAAAAATAATTTAGACGTCGCACTTAACAAAAAACGTTTAATATTTGACAAGGTGTAAAAAACCTCTTCAAAGAGTTTTACGGTCGTTTAAAAAACAGTTAACATTTAGAATAATCTATAGCATTCGTAGATCATTTCACAAACTGTAGAATATTCACAAGTCCTTTGGTTGAACTATTTCTGGTTGACCGCGAAAATAGAATAATGCAGACATGTGCGGACCAATTAAAATTGTGCGGTTATGACGTTTTAAAAAAAAACACCATTTTTAATTTCACCTTTGTACAAAATATACAAAAATTAACCAATATCAACCCTTAAAAATTTAGATTTGGGTTTCAAATTAAGTAATTTAAGAAATAATTATTAAAATATAGGTTTTCGTCTTTATTATTAAACCGCTTTTGTTAAATTTTAAATGGTTTTATTGTTAAATAGTCGATTCAATACTGAAGTTATCGAGGTCAACTAGATTTTGTTTGCCTATAGTGGATTTTTTTACATGATAAAAAATTTCTATTTTTATTATATATATTTTTCATAACTGTATTAAAAGTGCTGTATCAAAAAACACACTAAAATAAGCCGGACGTGGCAAGTTTATATGTCCAGGAAAAAATAGCGTGTCATCAGTTTTTTAAGAAATTAAAAAAAATTTGCGTTCCTATCGAAATCAGACTTCATCTTCAAACTTTTGAAAATTCTGATTAATTGATTTAAGCTACGTTAATTAGTTGGTTTGACCATTACACCGCACCCTAGTTTTATTCTCTGAGCATATAAATCAGCAACATTTGGTCTGCCTTTAAAACTTTATAACTATTACTCAAACGTGTCAAATTTTGAAAACTTACAGATTTATAAATAATAAAATGTAAATACGATTTAAAATAATTATATTTTAAAACTAATATAGTTCCGCTAAGCTCAAAACTACATATTTCTAACCCATTCTCCGATGAACCTGTGCCAGGGGGGAGGGGGGAAAAGGCACCATGCCCCCACTATTTTTTTCGGTCAGACAGGGTAAAAATTTACAAAGGGTATGTGAGTCTAGAAGTGGAGGATGGAGAAGTAAAAGGGGAGCTTACCCACCGTACTCTCTTCTTGGAAGTCTGTCAAAAAGTGGATTCAATTCTTTATTAAGAGTTGGGAGGGAGGGGGGAGGCACCTTTCAGGGGAGGTATACCTACTCCCATTCCGATCCCAAGCTTTTGGGCACCTATGATAAAAATTAAAAGATAGCTGAGTGCTAAATTAATTACACCTGCTTATAAATTAAAACTGTAATTAAAATTAAAAACTATTTCAAAATAGTGTTAAATAGGTGGTTTTCTGGAACTTTCTAGTCTCTAGTAGTCTCATGCTTAAAATGTGCCATGTCTTTAATGTTTCATGTCTCTAAAATGTCTTTAAGAGTTTCTTTTATGTTTAAAATAAGAACTATAAAATTCAAATTTTAAAATTAATTTCATTCATATTTTGAATACAAAAACTTGCTATAAATATAATGTAAATAGATATTTTTTAGCCCCAATTTTGCTCATTTTTAATGCTAAATAAAAAAAAATTTCCGGCGGCAGGGGGGACCCCTCAAGAGATTGAGCGAGGCCCCTATGGTTGAATTTTATCTGGCTGACCTCGTAAATTTCTATGCAAACATGAGGGGACCAATTAAAATTGTGCGGTTATGACGTGCTTTTTTTAAACAAATAAGAACGCGGAATTGTTTTTAAATGTATTTTTTTACAAAATATACAAAAATTAACCAATTTTAGCCCTTAAAAAATTTGCATTCGGGTTCCAAATTGAGTAATTTGATAAATATTCCTAAAATATGGTTTTTATTTTAATAATTAAATCGCTTTCGTTAAAAATTTTGAATGGTTTTGTTTTTAAAAAGTCGATTCAATATTGCAATTATCGAGATCAGCTAGATTTTATTTGCCTATAAAAATCCGTTTATACACAAAGTATAACAAAGGGATCGTTTAATAATAAACATTAGGTTAACTTTGTTTTTTTCCTACACAAACAACGTTAATTAAACTTGAAGGCTATCTGGAAGCGACAAATCTAACAAGCCATAAGTTTTTTGCATATAATTCGTAAACAGTTATTAATTTGAAAAATGACCGTTTTATTTTTTTGCTTTTTTTACAACAATAAGTCGATTTGCAATTTGCTTTTTTAATAATGTTAATTTTATTTTTTTATTTTTTTATTTGTAATTATAACAATAATGCAATAAACAAGAATTGATTGGGAATATTTTTTTTAAAAATAAACAGGATTATAAATAATTAATATAATTTTAGATAAAAATTAAATAAACGGCGCTTAATTTTTATTTGTGAAAAGATCTTGTAAATTTTAGTAATGTTTAAGCCATTCCAAGTAATTTTAAATGGAATATTTGGCAGTTCTCCAAAAAGAGAATTTGCTTATTTGTGGACCAAAATTAAGGTAAATTTGCAGTTTTAAAGCATTATCAAAATTTTAAGGCCGTTCGGAACACGCTATATTATTTTAAAATAAAGTTTTTAAAGGGTTTTGTTAAAACACGTTAGTTTTTTGATTTGTCGCTACCTCGTGGCATTTCGGTTTAGTAAAAACATAGTGCAACACTCAAAGTAAACATTATTGTTTAATAAAAAATTTATTATTATAAATTATTATATTTTATTATTATAACTTTTACTTATGAATTTTAAATGTTGTTAGGCTACCAAAAACATTTTGTTACCATAGATTAATTATAGCACCCGGTGTGGTAAAATTGTCTTTCAATGTAATGTTTGTCTAAATTACGCGGATGTTTTGCTTATTGTTGTTACAGTACTTAGCTTTTTTCCAGTTCCAGTACCAGCACTGTCCTGGCTGTTCAAAAAAATTTCAGTACAGAACCAGTAAAAGTACCGTCCTCATTTTATTTGTAGTAAATTACCAGTACCATCCTTTCCTTCAAATCTTATTTCAAATCCAGTAGCACCATTATTTCAAAAATCCAAATTTAATTTCAGTATTCCAGAAACCAATACTAAACTCAAATGCCATGAGGAAGGGTTATTACTTAAACACTGAATGTTGTTTGATGAATGCCAGCGGTTTATTCCAAATTCATCTTTTAATCTTTGAACTAGCATTGAAAAATGCTCTAAGAATAGAGCAGATAAACTGGGCAATTTTTCTTCGGGCGTATGTTTAGACATAAAAGATGTGGACTAGTCTGAGATGGACATTATGTGGACTATAGGAAATTTGCTTTTGGTTTGGCCAGCTGCTTATTGAATAAAAATTTTTACGATATGATAATGATTTGTCTATACATTAATCTAATCACACAGCACTGTTGCATTTTTTAGTCTGATAAAATGTCAATTGAAAAAAATCATACTCACAGCAATCTTTGACAAGCGCGAAATCGCCACTTTTTCAAAATTATAGTTGTTTCTTACTCAGACAAATATAGCCTTCTTCTTATTTTATATTACTTTTAGTACGGATATTTTTTTAATGAATAAATTATTCATTGTTTTATATGTACAGTTTTTTCACAGGGAATTTTTGGAGAAAAAAAAATTTAATGGCTTAGGTATAAGTCTTAAAAGGAAAAAATCTGGAACCCAAAACAGCATTTTCAAGGTTCATAACATTGTAAAAGATTAAAAAACAAATATGGCCATTTTGTTAAAACTGCCTTAAAAAACTTAAAATTTTATTTTTTAAACATCTAAAAAGTTTTATTTTTGAACGATCCGTTCAAGCTTTTTAGCAGGAGTCATCTTGGGTAAAGATTAATAAAAAAATGTGGCCTTATTTTTAAATATAATTTTTTTTTTGAAATACAAAAAAGTTAAGTTTGGATTAATTAAGTTTATAGTTGGTAATTTAAATTGCGAAATTTCATAGTTGGTAGTTTAAATTGCGAAATTTTAGGCAGTACAGTATTCAAATCCTCCTGTTAGTTTTCTAAATATTTTGTGTTTGGTTTTTATTCCCACCAAAACCAGAAACCGTACCAATTCCAGTATACCTGTCTTACTAGTAACGTTACTAAAGTTAAAATCCTTCAGGCTGAAATTAAGGGAGTAACCGCTCGCCGTCAGGAAGAAAAGAACAATAAACGCGCGAAAAAAATATAATAAAAAAAAGTTGGCAGAGATGATGTAACCAATTATTATTAAGTTGCGTCAGGTGTTTCTCTACACGTGATATTTTATCGAAGAACAAGTGGTTACTTTACCACTCTGCTGTTTTCACCCTGATAGAATTCGCCTTTAGTAAGAAAATTAAAAAATCTATACTATACTAGAATTAAAATTTAATTCTAAATGTAAACCCAACGTGGCTGCGACAGTTGTTCGTTGCATTAAAAAATCCCCCCGTTAAGCAACCACTCAAATCACGAGAATCTGACGTCACTTTATCAAACAAATACTCGGTATTAAATCAAATCTAATCTAATCTAATCAAATCTAATCTAATCTAATGGGGTCATTTTTTAATCCACCGAACAACTGTTGCAGCCACGTTGGGTTTACCTTTAGTAGGCATCCCTGGTGTGAAATATAAAACCTTGTCTTTAAAAAACAATTGCTATAATATACAAATGAAATTAAAGAACAAATGAAATTAATATTGAGAATATTATTAATTTATTATAGTTAAAATTTCTAAACTTTTGGTTTATAATGCGCCTAGTTTTTGCACCCAAAGCTGTTTTTTGCGCAGCTCTGAAGCTGCGTGTTTTAAACTGTTCTATGCGGAATTTTAATATTACTGAAAATTTTTGGATGAGAATTACGAGAAAGAATAATTTTTTGAATTTATATTTAAAATTTTATAGTTTTTTAGATTAGTAAAGAAGGAGAAAATTAATTTTTTGGATTTAGTATTATGAAGGATTGTATGTTTTTAATGTGTCGTGAGACTGTTTGAAAGTGATATAAAGGTTGATTTTATGATACTTGTTAAATGGAAAAAAGATAAATTCTTAAAGGTAATTACTATCAGATTTTAAAAATGCTAACTGGAAGAAATGAAAACTATTTAAATTAATAGATTTCGTCGTCTTTTTAGTTAAGTTAAAGCTGAATAATTGGAGATTGTAAAGGATATAGAAGAAGCTATACGTTTGTTTGTGCTCTATGTAAAAAAAGACAATAAAAAAATGATTATAAGTTAATACAAAGAATAAAATCAAAAAAATTAAAATTGTGGAAAAAAGAGATACGCTTTGAAGAGAAAATTTAAATAGATTAAATCGTAAATATAAACTAGAAATAAATAAAATATAATGATATTAAAGAGGAAAAAAATTATTGTGGAAATGAAAATAAATTGTTTAATATATTAAAAATCTTCGAAAAGAGATCTGGATTTCTCTTTAAAAAAAAAAGAGGATGGTAGTATTATAAATGATTCTTATGAAAAATGTAAATTATTTAATGAAGTTTTTAGTGAAAATTTTAAAAAGATAATGGTTTTGAATCTATATTGAAGAAAAATACAAAAATATTATTATCAGAAATTGAATTTAAAACTTAATGGTTTTAAAAGCGCTTAAAAAGAAAAAAAAAACTTAGTAAAAAATAACTTACGCTATGCTGTTAAAAACTAGCTATTAGCTTAGGGATCGTTATCGTATGTTTTTAATGTATCTTTTAAAACTATAAGCTTAGTTTAGTTGGTTAAAGCTATTGTTATTCTATTTTTAAAAAGATATTCTAGAATCAAATAATTACGATTTCTCTGACTGTATAGCTTGTAAAGTATGGAAACTTGTATTTATAATACTATACTTGCTTTTTAAAAAGTATAATTTAATTACTGATGCAAAACGGATTTTTACGTAGAAAGTAACTTGTTCAAGCTATTCGAAGATATTTGGACTGGAATAAAGACTTGAAAAATAAAATAATTGATAATTTAATATTTTAGCAAGCGTTTGATTAGTGTCAACGCTAAATTACTGTAAAACTTTGTGCTTATGGCATAAAGGAATCTTTATCTTTGGATATAGCTTTTTTAAAAATAGAAAAAAAAAGTAGTATAAATCAAAGTTCTTAAACTTTAAAAAGTTTGCTAGTGTTCTAGGATCGTTCTGGGACTTGTTTCTTTTAATTTTATTAAAATCTTCTGCTGAAATTCTAAAATAAAATCATAAACATAATTTTAAGTGTTTTGAAAAAGAAAAAAAGCTTCTAAAGCTATAATCGTTTATAGGCTATTCTCGAATAAATAGTTGGTCCATTGTGTAATTTATTCTTGATGTGCAGATTTAGCGTTTTTTGCTTGCGGTTTTGACGTTCTTGTGATTTTAAAGCTGGTTTTGATCTTTCGTTAGAGAGTTTTTTTGATTTAACTTGTTTTTTTTTTTCGATTTTCTTTATCTTTTTATGGGGGACTTTGTAGGCATGATCTACTTTTGGTATTTCTGGCTATTCTATTATCCTCTTTCTCTTAGAGTTTCAGGTATTGGAATATACTTCCTCAATCAATAGTTAGCGCTACGCTCAGATTTTTCAACATTAAGCATATTAGTTTACGTTTCAAGTTTGACAGGCGTATTTAGAAGCTTATGGCTCTGTGCTTCTTCCCTTTTTAAAACATATTTTTGTTATCAAAGGACTCAAATTATTTTTTTCTCTTCTTTTCTTTAACGACTAATATTATACTTATAACGTGTTTTTATTTTATTTTATTACTGTGAAATGCATTCTATAGTATTTTTTTTCTAGTATTTTATATTTATCTAAATAATTTTGCTTCCTTTGATAACAAAAGTATGTTTAAATAAAGGTTTAAAATAAAAATAAATAAAAACCAATGCGTATTAAGTTTTCAAATCTTTTTGCCCTAATGTTTTACCCAGCGTCTTCTCACAATGGAGAACCCGTTTATGGCATTAAAGGCGTTTGCGCCGGAGCATATTCAGTTCTTGAACCTTTTTGCCGTAACTAATCTCCAGCTGTATTTACTTTCAGTCCAGAAAGGCAAAAACGCGTTTATGGCGTTAGAAGTGTTAAATCATGCGCACTTTTCCCATCTCCCTATAGGTAAGTCGCGATATAATAAGAGCCCAAAGACCTTCCAAAATCATAGGAAACTTTAGCAACGCGTGCCTAGTCGTCGTGAAGGTTTTAAAAACAGACCGAGAAACAGGCATTTAAAATTGACCCTCAACGCGACCGCCACTGTAATTAAAACACGTGGGTAAATTTTGTATATCATGTCCTTCCTTTTTTTTATTATTTTTCAAACATTCATAGCTTAAAATCAATATTTCTCCTTCGTTACTGTTTGATCAATAATAAACATGGGGTCTTTCAAAAATCTAAGAAATCGCACAACTTTCGTCAGCCTTTTTTATTTTCCAAATTTAAAAAATTAAAAATATTGGGAATAAAACTTAAATTCATATTATTAATCAATTACTATTTGAAATTTACATTGTTGCGTACCTAAGACTCCAATAAAGATTAAATTTATCAACCATAAATAAAGAATTAAGAATGTTGGCAAAGTTTTTTGCATTTTAATGTGAACAAACCAAAAATACAACTGTTAAAAGAATATATACTGGCAACAAAATGTTTATAAACATATGTCATTGGGCAGCTTAAAATATAGTTTATTAGGCTATTTTTTTTAATTCGATCTACAAAAGTGATAAACTAGCTTTTAAAAATACTCTAAGAATAGAGCAGGGAAAAGGGCCGATTTCTTGTCAGGCGGATGTTTAGACAGAAAAGATGTAAACTTGTCTGAGATAGACCATAGAAAATTTTTATTTAATTTAGGCAGCTGCCCACTGAAAAACTTTCTACGATTTGATAATTATTTGTTTATACGTTGAACTAATTACACAGGACTGTTGCATTTTTTTAGTCTGATGAAATACGAATTAAAAAAATTATACTCACAGCAATCTTTAACAAGCGCGAAATCGCCGCTTTTTTAAATTTATAGTTGTTTCTATAAAAAAGAATTTAAACAATTTAAACTTCTAATTGTTCATCTCAGAATTGGTCCTCATAATGTCCATCTCAGAATAGTTTACATCTTTTCTGTCTAAACATACGCCCCGGGAAAATCGCCCCTTTTTTCGTTTCTATTCTTAGAGCATTTTTCTTAGAGCATAGAGTTTATTATAATTGAATTTGATTTATTAATAGTAATTTATTGTATTCTTGTATATTATTAAAAGATAGTTTTAAAACATATATTTAAATTTTTTTGCAAAAAAAGAACAATTTAGACATTATAAAAACATAAAAAAACAATTAAAGACAACAATCAACAATATTTTACAAAATTTGAAAAAAAAAACATTACAAACTAAGAAATAGAATCAAACTAAAAAAATCACAATTAGTGCGCTAAAACAACAATTATTTTTAAATAAAACTATACAATAAAACATTTTTAAAAAAAATTATAATATTTTAAATTTTCAATTTCAAAAAAAAGATTATAATATAAATAATCTATTTTTTGTGGACTAGAATTGTTTTACAAAACTTATAAAAAACAATAAATCAGTTTTAAAAAATGCGGCTAGTTTAACCAAAAACGTTAGCTTTAGGATATTTATTTAAAATTTGAAATTCCTTCAAATCAAATCAAATGATTCATTTTAGTAAATACAGATTACAGAACAAAAAAATATTTGGCAAGCCGATATTTGTCGCTAAAAATTTTAACACAAAAAGTGTGGTTTACTAGAAAAACACTCAAATGCTTAGTATTCTCCGCACTATAGGCAAATAAAATCTAAAACCTGGGTTTCCAAAACCTGGGTTTTTAACAAATTATTTCATTTAGACACAATTCTATTACAAAAGTAAAATTTTCTTAAGTTTTTTAATGCTTCTTTAACATTGATTTTGTACAAATTGTCTTTCAGTTGGATTATGATTAATATTAAAAAAATCAATGGTATTTAAATTTGTGGTTCTGTGTATTTACTTTAATTGCTGTAACATTGACAAAGATCAAACAAATCTCGTCGATCCTTAAGCTTAGATAAATTTAAAATTCTTTCATAGTAGTCTGTAACTGGAATATGATACCTTTAAAAAGTCTTCTAGTTAAATTTCTTTTAAGACGTTCTAATAAATCTATATCTCGTTGTTGATATGGGTTTCATACAACGCTAGCATATTTTAACTTAGACCTTATATATACAGTAAATCGCGCAGCAAGCTGGATATTAAATTTGAGTAAAAGCTTTTTAAAATTACAGCAGAAGATTGTTGAACCTTTTGGAAATTTATTAAAATCTTCTGCAAATTTTTAATTTTCTGATATTATAACTCCAAGATTCCTAATTAATTTGGTGTTTGCTAACAGTTAATTATCAATGGAATAATAAACTTTTTGTATGTTTAACCCTATATGAAACACTTCATACTTGTGTTCAGCCAACTGCATTTGCCAATTATTATGGACTATTCTGAAATTCTACCAAAATCGTTCTGTAATTTTAAGGTTTCCAGTTCGATTTTGTCACTTGAAAAGCTTGTAAAAGCTTCGCATCTGCTGCCTAGTTATGAGTTATGGAGATATGACCTTTCAAAATTCGAGGTTTGTCGTCAATCCGCACCATTTTTTGTAAAGACTAGGATTTTTTTCAATTTTGTTTTTCCTTCTTGTACCCTCTCTCATTCAGTAAAAGACGCTTACTCAAAAATTCTCTATATTTACACCTTAAGGTCTCTCTGGACAGTTTTCTTAAGTATGAAAAATCACAATTTTGGCATATGAGATCTCGTGAAATACAGAAATATTTCCATAAAAAATTAATACAAGTGTTAAAAAGGCAAAAATACCACGATCATTAAGTGCACATTTATTATATTATTGGCAGTAGTTGAAATAATTGATGTTAAAAATTTGGTTGCAACAAAATTTTTTTTAAAGCCCTTAGAAATATGCACTACTCAATATTTATTATGGAAAATAGTTCCAATAACGTGGAATTGTCACCCTTTTTCACGTACGTATAACAATTTATGGAAATATTTTTGTATTTACGGTTTAATATACAATTTTCTGTAAAAAAATGGGGACTAATCTTTTCAAAATTGCGGTGAGATTTCGATTTAATTTAATTTGGTAAAATTTAAAGCTCCAGATAGTATATTTGTATTGAAATTTATAATTTTTGGAAGGCCATAATATCTTTTGTATTTTTTTGACGCATAAATAGTTCTATCGTGTGTTTTATCGATTTATTTCAGAGGGTTTGTTTATAAATCGCATGGTTGGTTAGCGCTCATCAGTGGGTTTAGTGCTCATCAACCCATTGTTGCAGTGGCATAGTTGGTTAGCGCGTCAACAAATTTTGGGAAGGTCCCAAGATTGATTCCCACATAAAACATATTTGGCCATAATTTTTGTTTGATTTTAATAATGTTTTTTTTTAATTTTTTTATAATTTTTAGAATTTATTTCACATAAATTCAAAAAATATCATTATTGTAAACAGAATTTGTTGCCTGCTTTTCGCCAATTAGTCAAATTTTCGTCATTTGAATATATTAAAATATTATAATAATACTCTATAAGTATAATAATTTAAAAATAAATTGTGTGTAAATAAAAATGGGTAATTTTTGCTCTTTATTGCAGTTGGTTTACTACTGAACGCTCTGCAATAAAAACTGTCCAGAGAGACCTTAATTTCCTGTATTTTAACAAACTATAGATCAAAATATAGATCAATTAATAAAACAATAGGTTAATAACATCAAGATTATAAAACACAAAAGAATGTCCGACTGTAAATAAAATTTTTGACCAAAATTTTGCTTAAAGGTGCGGTGAGTAGTCAAACTTTTTGTCTTCGATTTCGATATTTTTTGTGAAAACCTTACTTCTGCCCCCAGTAGTCCACAAGATTTTTTTCAACAAAATATCTCCAGTGGTTTAGGAGTAATGACCCTCCAAAATTGGCCTTTTTCGACAATTCTGTACGTGAAAGATTGCTCAATGGGTATAACAATTTTTGTTACAAATTATGGACTCAAGAAGAAGAAGAAAGCGGCTACTTCCTTCTTTAATTTGATACCTTGACCGTTAAGATTGGTGCAGTATTTGTCGTGATATTGCGTTTCTCCTACAAAAAACACTCGATTTTTTTCGCTAAAAACAGGAATTAAAGAAAAGAAAGGATGGGCAAACTTCAAAAAATCACTACCGTCGTTTGGTTTTAAACAAAAAAATCGCGGGTTTTTTGTACGAAGAACGCAATATTTTGAAAAATACTGCACTAATCTTATAGATCAAGGTATCAAATTAGAGTGGAAAGTAGCCGCTTTTTTGAGTGCATAATTTGTAACGTAAATCCTAATACCCATTTAGCTATTTGTCACGTACAGAATTGTCAAAAAATGCCATTTTTGGGGGGTCATAACTCCTGATTCACTGCAGATATTTTGTTGAAAAAATTTTTGTGGGCTATTGGGGGCAGGGGTAAAGTTTTCATAAAAAATTATCAAAATCGAAGATAAAAAATTTGATTCCGCGTCCGCACCCCACCTTTAAGAAGCTAGTGCACATGCACAACATTGTATGACTTTTCTTTCAAAACCTACCATTTTCTGTCAATTTTTCTGCACAGCGATTTTAATTCCAGTGTTACATTTCTTGTAAAAAATTGCGACTTTCTTTGCATTTAATGCTGTTTTTTTTGCACTGCGTTTATTTTTTCGACAAAAAAAGACACTTTGCGCATGTGCGACTTTTTTAGCAAAATTTTGTTGAGAAATTTAGTGTAAAGTTGGACATTTTCTTGTATTATATATTCTTGATAACATTAAAAATACACTATTTCGACATAAGGCGTTTTACACAGTGAAATTCCAATACACATTAGGCCGAAAGTTAAAATTAAAATAATATTTAAATGAAAAACTCTATTAATTTTGCAGTGCAAAATAACGCGTAAACACTATAGGCAAAATATAAATTTGATTGGATTTGTAATAATGTAGCTATTAATGTATAATTTCTTAAAAATGCGAACATAAAAAATAAAATTACGATGATAACCGAGCACCGAATTTATAAGTAGGATTTTACTCGAGTGGTTTGAGGCGGTCGACCTCAGACTGCAAGGTCGGGAGTTCAAATCCCGGTGAACTCTCTTTTTCACTTTTTGTACCGGGAATTTAAAAATTATCAAAATTATATTTAATAGAAAACGAAGTGGTAGAAGTAATACAAAAAAACCCAAAAAAAATTTTTAAAAGGAGGGGTAGGGGGAACAAAAATTATAAAAGCTGAAACATATAACAGTAATAAATTAATATATTTCATAAGCACTAAAAGCTAAATTTATAATTAAAAGCAAAACCTCAAAAAGCTTAGCCCTCCTCCTTTAATGGGAGCTAAAAGAAACAAAGTAGGTATCAAACTTATCAAAATTGAATTTAATAAAAAAAATTCAGACCTTTTTAGATATTTTTTAAAAAAACTGATTGATTGGTACATTGTATTAATAAAATAAGAAAGAAAATATACCTGCTAGTGATTGATGTAGATACTGGATTTTTGATGTAGGTATTTTGCTATAGGCACAAAAAAATTAAAACCAAAGTGCTGTAATGTAAAAAGCTTCTTGGAATCTATTGTTTAATTTTTTTTTGATATAATAATATGGTTGATTTTTTAATTAAAAATCCTCCAAGAAATATTGTTTTGCATTATTGTTGTGGATTTTATACGTAAATAATCTTCCGGGAAATATTTTTTCCAAAAAACAAAACACCAAGTAAGTATTATGCAGCTATATTCTATTTCCAAAACAAGAAAAAAAAACTAATTATAATTTATACCTCCCGGTACAAAAAGTAAAAAAGTGACTTCTTTGGGATTTGAATTCACGACCTTGCAGTCTGAAGCCGACCGCCTCAAACCACTAAACCATCGAATCATCTGCTGACTCCCGAGTAAAATCCTACTTATATATTCGGTGCTTTGTTATAATCGTAATTTTATTTTTTATGTTCGCATTTTTACGAAATCAAACATTAATAACTACACCATTACAAATTCAATCATATTTATATTTTGCGTTTAGTGTTTACGCCTTATTTTACACTGCAAAATTAATAGAAGTTTTCATTTAAATATTTATTTTAATTCCAACTTTTGGCCTAATGTGTATTGGAATTTTACTGTGTAAAATGTCTTATGTCAAAATAGTCTATTATTAACTTATCATCGCGTGATCTGGTAAAAACTTCTGCAGTCGTTTTTAACAAGCGATATCGGCAGCAAAAAAGTAACACAATTTGACTAAAAATAAAATATAAAAAAAAAATTATTGCTG